>PVKE010005021.1:0-61228 GCA_004027555.1 Craseonycteris thonglongyai | reverse complement strand
ATGATGAGGATTTTTAAGATTTACTCTTTTAGCAACTTTCAAGTTTATAATTTTGAATTGTTAACTGTTGTCACCATGTTGTACATCTTACGCCAGGTCTTATTTATCTTGTAACTGAAAGTTTGTACCTTTGACCACCTTGACTCACTTCTCCTACCCTCCATCCCTCTTTTCACAACCAATAATCTGTTTTTTTGTTTTTTCATTTATATTTGTGTGTCTTTTTTACTTATTTCACTTAGCATAATGCCCTCAAAAGCCATTCATGTTGTTGCAAATGGCAGGATTTTCTTCATTTTTGTGGCTGAATTATATTCCTCTGTGTGTGTGTGTGTGTGTGTGTGTGTGTGTGCGCGCGTGCGCATGTACTACATTTTCTGTATTCATCCTTTGATGGACACTTAGGTTTTCATGTCTTGGCTATTGTAAATAATGCTGCAGTGAACATAGGGGTGCATATATATTTTCCATTTAGTGTTTTCATTTTTTTTTTGGATGAATACCCAGAGGTAGAATTGCTGTATCCCATGGTAGTTCTATTTTTAATTTTTTGAGGAACCTCCATACTGTTTTCCATAGTGGCTGCACTAATTTGCATTCCCACCAACGGTGTGTAAGGGTTCCTTTTTCTCCATATCCTCATTAGAACTTGTTATTTCATGTCTTTTTTTTATAGTAGCCATTTCAGCAGGTGTGAGGTGATATCTTATTCTGGTTTTGATTTGCATTTCCCTGGTGATTAGTGATATTCAGCACCTTTTCATGTAACTATTGGCAATCTGTATATCTTCTTTGGAAAAATGTTTTTTCAGGTCCCCTGCCCAATTTTTGTAATTCAGTTGTATGAGTTCTGTATTTCTTTTGGTTAATAACTCCTTATTGCTAAAAGGTTTGAAAATATTTTCTCCCATTTCTTAAGTTTAAGTTGTCTTTTCATTTTGCTAATAGTTTCCTTTGCTGTGCAGAAGCTTTTAGTTTGATGTAGTTCTACTTGTTATTTTTGCTTTTGTCCCCAGGTTAACATATTAATATGGAGCTATCTTGAAGTAAAAAAAAACAACAAAAAACCCAAAGTTGTCTAACAAATTAAGTATCACATTGAGGAATGTTCCAGGGGAAAGGAAGGAGAGTGAGGAGTCTTTCTTAGCTTATTAACTTCTACATCTTAAAATCAATCAGATACAAACATTTTTGGTCATAACCTATATTGCAATTGAAGCAAATGAAGAATCTAAGAATTCTCATTTCTCCTTTCTCTGTTGACCATAACACAGATATATATCAAGATATACAGAAAGCAAAAATTTGAGGAACATTAAATGCACTTTCTTAAATGTACCTTTGGCAGGAAATATTAAATGTATCTTCTCAGTGCTTTCCATAATGGTGTTACTATTTAGGGAATTAAAATCTAATATCACTTTTAAAATGAGATCCTATGTCACCCACATTTATCCTGACATATAGCAACCTTCTGATTAGAGCAGCTCCCTGTCTAGAGTTGCTCATTGAGAATTAAACTCTGATGGTTTAGAGCAAAATGTCAGGTTTGAAGAAGTTTTCCTAATAAGGAAGAATGATGTAATGCTCATGGAGGAGGGCCAGGTTTTCTTCGTTTGTTTTATTTATATTAGCTGTATTCCAGGGGAAAATGTGCTATGAAGCATTGAGGGCTGCCAGCTATATTTAGCCAATCTAAATTAGTAATACCAGGAGGCATTTTTTTCAAGTTATACACTCACCAATGCACTATAAGATGTTTTTCCAAGCATGTTGTTTTTATAAAGTTTGAGCAAGCATAAATAATACTTTCATTAACATTTTACCTTTCCCTTTGAGGATGAAGTATCTGTTGCATTGTCTCTTTAACTTGGCAGGTTTTCCCTGAGATAATGATTTTTGGGTCAAAAGATAGATACTTAATGATAATACCATGGTTGAGAAGATTCTATTAACTTTTCAGAATGGACTTTACCAAGAAGTCAAAAGTGACTGAGTATAGTCTTTTATAAGTAAGATAATGTACTCGTAAGAGCCATGTTCTGCGTATCTGGCACAATTCAATCAGAATTCTCTCCCATCCCCCTTAATCTAACTCTAAATATAATGGTCTTTGGGTCTTAAGACAGGTAGGCTATTGTTTTTGTACTTTTTCATGAAGACTTTAAACACTTTTATACAAATCAAATTAGTACTCTTATTTAAATGTAGAAACCTCAGCTTTGTAACTGGTTGTTCCCTCTTTTCTTGACATGTTGTGTCATTTTTGTTTTGCTCTATTACATGATCCAAAACTTCCACTTTATTTCACATAAATGAAAATTCAAGTTCACCTTCACCCCAGAGCCTGCCATCTTTTGCCTTTTACCTCACAGCCTCCTCCCCATGACTGGCACGATGAACTTTCCTAAATAACTGTGGCCTTATACTGTGATCTTAGTAGTTTAAGGCTTTCTGAGGAAATGGAGTCTCCTCTTTTTGCCCAGAGGGGCACAACTCTACCAGAGATGATGGAGGTTGCCCATCCATCACAGTGTGTAGCCCTGAGGGTGCCCCTGACAGGCCTATTGTGCCAGTGTCTTAGGAGAGCACAAGTTTCAGCAACTAAGTAAGAAAATGAGGAAGACATTGGAGCACACCTTTTAACTACCATCATGGACAAATCCTTCTCCATCATCCCAGGACAATGCTGTAGATTCTAGGGCAGAGAAGTGAGGCTCCTATTCAGTGGAGCCGTTAGTGGGTGTCTAACAGGATAAGAAGACAATAAACCTTGTGAGAAGAAGTAAAGAAATTTTTAGAAGCAACCAGGCTTCTAGGAGCATTGTCTAGTAGAAACAATAATTGGAACCAAAAATACTAACCCCATATGCAGTTTTATTATAATTTACTAGTAGTCTTATTATTAAAAAATTCACTGAAATTAATTTTAATAATATTTTATTTAAGCAATATATTAAAATTAGTTTCAAAATGTAAGTACTGTAAACATTTTTTTTTAAGATTTATTGTTATTGTTTTTGAGAGAGAGAGAGAGAGAGAGAGATACAGAGACAGACAGAGAGAACGGGGAGGGCCCAGAACAGTCTCCATAGTTGCACATCATTTGTTTTTCCACATAGTTTCATTCCACAGGTGGGCATGGGGCTGCACAGGGCAGGAACTGGGCTGGGGTCTCACCCCGGTGAGAACCGAACTGGGGGCACTCCCCAGTTCAGCATATGGGTTCACTCAGGCCCGGGCCGGGATTCGATTCTCAGTTCCCGGGGCTGCAAAGTGAGTGCTTTACCCACTGAGCCATCCCGGCTTCCCCTGTAAACATTATTAATGAGAATTTTATTCTCTTTTTTTTTTAACTGAATCTTCAAAATCTAGTGTGCATTTTACACTTACCAGCATATCTGAACTTGGACTCGCCACATTTCTAGTGCTCAGGAGCCACATGTGGCTTAGTGGCTACCATATTTGGACAGCACAGATCTAGAGAATGTAAAGTTAGGTATACATGAACCTTTTTGCACCAAACCACTGTAGCAGAAACAATGCTAAATATTCTAAATGCTCATCTCCATCTTTTCACATCTGGAAATTGCTGCTGGATTTACAAGCCATACAACAGGAATGAAAGCCAATTCCAGCAGTAGAAATGTAGTTCATTCAGTGGAGAAGTATCTGCTGAGTACCTGCTCTATGTCAGGGCCCACCTTAGGTCATGAACCCAAACCATGTGACCCTAGATGGAGAATGCCCCCCACCACCCACCCTTGCCCTGAGGTGTACTGGCCTTCAGAACCAGAGTGGGGTGTGGGGTGGAGGGCTGGGATTCAGGTAGAAAGTAAAACAGAGATATTACATAAATGCAATAAATTCAGTGATGAATGCTGTGAAGAAATAGGATAATGAATTAGAGTGAAACAGTATTCTTGCTCACTTAGGTATTAAATGAGTTGTTCAGGAAGTGAATTGGGCTGTATCGAGTGAAAATGGTTTCAGTCAGCTTTAGATAAATGCTTCTAGTTATCAAAGTGACTGAAGAGATTTTTTTTTTTTTTTTTAAAGAGAATTTCATTATTTGAAAACCCAAAGAAATGGAAACAGCTGACAAAACTGGTTTCTATGTACTTCAAATATTTTGGACAGATGACATCTCCCCCCCAGGATACAATGGCCAACATAGTTAAAATATGAAGTCTGGCCTAAGTAATATACAGGGAGGCTGAGAATTTAGGAAAGATTTGTTTGTTTGTTTTAACTGAGTCAAATACTTTAAAATTTTTTGTCATTTTTCCCCCATATTTGGTTAAGTAAACTTCAAAATTACTTACAAATAATTTGGTCTCAACTATGTGCTTGACCAGTGAATGCTGTTAAGAGTGTAGGACTACATTGAATAAATGTATTGAATATGAAAGTTTTGTGTTTAAGAAACATATTGGTATAAAGAGTAATATAACTTCTATATAGTATATATCTTATGTATGAGCTGTCTAGGGAGGGAACTTAAGAAATGGTAACAGTGTTCAGTTGGTGCTAGAGAGGGAAATTGGATTGGTAGGAAAAAATATCTGAGATGAAGCTATACTTTTCAAGGTGTCCTTTTTGTATCTTATGCTTTTGAAGGTCAGAGTTTTTAATTTTAATGAAGTCCAACTTACCAAGTTTTTTTTTCTTTTATGGATCAGTGTCTTATCTAAGAAATCTTTGCCTAACTTAGAGGCACAACAATTTTTCTATGTTTTTTTCTTAAAAATTTATAGTTTCAGGTTCATATTTAACTCAAAGATACATATGAGTGGATTTTTATATAAGGTGTGAGTTGTGGGTTCATTTTTGGCATATGAAAGATCCAGTAGGATTTTTGTTTAGCATTTTTTATCATGTGCAATTTAAGAAATACAAATCAAATTCAAGAGATAAGAAGAAATACTATATAGATATATCTCCAGTTATTGGATATAATTACAAACTCAGTTTTAATAAGGAAGTTTTGTTGTGACTACTGATTTCCAAGAACTATCATTGCACTTTAATTCTCTAAGCCAAAAAAGTTAAATTCTGTTGGTCCAAAAGATGATGTTGATTGATGCCTTCTTCAACCAATTTCATAATCAAAACTTGATGGCTGTATTTTACTCTGAGTTAAAAAACTAAAAATGTTACAAGCTATTTGTCAAGGTAAATTTGAACTAAGTATTTAGATCAGCTGAATTAAAAGGGGTTGTGAAGATACATTTTCTATCTTCAGGAAAGGGTAGGGATACTGGAATTGAAAGGATCTGGATAAATTTTCATTTACCAGAACTCAGGGGTGCATGATAGAGAGGAACTCTTCCCGTCCATAGGTAAGGACTGAGTCCCTGCCATCAAAGGCATGTATCAAGCTATCATCAATAGATGATCCTCAAATTGCCTTACAAGGGTGAATTGGTCTATTTATATGCTTTTATTTGGCTGCATTGAGTCAACCTTAGGTCACCCACACCTTCTCTGCCCTTTCCCAGATTTGGGGCTAGCCTCTTCAGATATATGCTGAACAAATAATGTCTACTGGATTGAAAATGCACTGACTGGTATCTAATAAAATTCTTTAGGACCATCTGAGTGATGAACTAAGGTAACAAAGAGATCTAAGCCTCAGATTCATACCGAGAAGAACTGAACAAGAAAGGAGGTGTGTCTGTAGGCCAAGTGTCCTTGCTGATATATCATCCTTAAGTTAAGCGGCTGACCCACCCATTCACACGCAGCACAGTACAGCTCCACTGGGGCAGCCCCTACCTCCAACGAGGGGAGGAGAAAGCCCCCTTCCTGCAAGCAGCAGACCCAAAGCCAGAAGGAGAGAGAGGGGCTGATCTGAGCATGCCTGGATCTACCTCTCATCCTCTCAGAGAGAGGAGGATACAAGCCAGGAGTGTTCCTCTCCTAGAAGTCCCCCCACATGGAAACACAGTGAAGAACGGAATGAGGGCCTCACTTCTTCAGTGTCCTAATGTCCTACTGATGCTACAACACAGTAATAATTTTTAAAGGTGATAGCATGATGCTCTTATAATAGAAGGCAAAAAAGCTTAGTCTATTAAGTTGTTAACATATACCATAATGTCTTCTGGCACTTTTTGACATTTTTGTATATTCTGTGGATCTTTAATTTACTCTTATGATGTATTTTAGAAATCAACAAATGTCCACAGGAAGAAAAAAACTAGTAAATTCATAACTGTTATGTGTCTATACTTGTAAGTATCACATAAATCCTGTCTTATTCAGAAAGCAAAATACTTACTAATCTTGGCTCCGTGTTATAAATTGCTTGTGCTTCTGAGATAACAGATATACTTTTCTTTACCGGTGGCCACAATCAAGATAGAAGATCATACTTCAAGGACGAGTTAGGAATTCGAGTGTAATTAAATATACTCTATACTATTTGTACTCAGAACTATAGTCCTTAGAGGTTAACTTTGTCCTATTTAAACTTGAAAATTGCATTATGCTGATATTACTATATCTAGTCATGTGTACAGTATCTGGACACATCCACACATGCGAATGATGTGGCTGTGTTACTGGCATATAAATCTGTTGGAAAGTCACCTCTACATTATTCCTAAGCAAAGGCTCACTCCTCACTCTGATCTGGAACATAACAGATCTTTCCCTTGTCCTTTGTAATATTTATCTAGATTCTTGTTAGAAATGACTTTTTGGTTTAACTGTTAGTGAAAGCCTTTTAATGAGAGATGTCTTCATTGATGTCTTCACTGCAGAGGCTAGGAAAAAAACAACAACAAAAAGACCCCCTAATTATTAATTTAAGTTCTGTCAGCGGCCTCCTGTGTGGTACTCAGATTAACTTACTTATTCTGCTGGACAAGGTGATCCTGGTGCCTTCCATCTGTACATTCTGTGAATCTCCTGTACACGTTATCTTATAGGTACTGTACCCACTCAAGTGGCTCTTCCCATTATGTGTTCTGTATTTCAGAAAGAACAGTCATATCCAGGTGTATATACTGCTTATCTAAATGAAGAGCCACTTACTGTATAAAATATTACAATATACAGTAGACTCCCAGTTAACCAGCACCCATGGGGATTGGTAGATGCCAGATAAATATTTTTTCTATTTGATATATTTTTTTTGCCAGTTGCTTGAGAGTGCTGGTTGCTTGAGCTCCAGTTAACAGGGAATCTCCTGTAATCATAAAAATTCAACATGGTATGCAACAAACTTCATTTACATATTTTAGAAAAGATTCATAAAATACACTAAAATAAGCTCAATACTATGTCTGTACATACTATATATGTGTTCTTCTTTCAAAAGGCATTTAAAGACGTTACAGGCTTTTTATCATAATGGAGACAGTCATAAATACTATATTATAGAAAACTCCATTTGATAGAGTGCCAGATAAATGACTCTCAACAGTATACAGTCATATATAACCATGTTGGAAACTTCATGTAGCTATGATAAATTTCTCTCATTTTTTTTCCTAAGAGTAATTATGTTAAATAATTGGGTTGTTTTATCTGAGAATTATTTTAGTGGTTTTAGTCATTGCTCAGGGAGGGAACCTCATTTATTACAGTTCTTCCCAAGATACATTTGGATAGACTTCTTTGCTGCTAGAAAGATTGGATGTGCCTCCTGAGGGGCAAGGTCAGCCAGCATCATCATTACTGAATCTCATCCCTTGGCCTCTAAGGAATGTCAAGTTCAATTGGTCAAAAGCTAAGGGTCAAAGCCATTTAAAATTTACAGTTCTTTTCCACAGTCACAAGTCTCTTAATTCATGCTGCTAAATTACATCTCTTGAGCTTGCCAAAATGCATTTTTGCCTTGTTTTCAAGAACTTTTCCCCTCTTTGCATGAGAGGTTAGAATGGGAGCCTGGTGATCAGGCTAGACCTGCATTCACACTCGGGAACCCTTGGCTGTATATCTTGGACATTAACATTACACTAGCAATGGTCGACCTTTAAGAGAAAATAAATTACTCTGATTACCCAGGTCCAAGCATCCATGCCTTTCATTATTTACCCTTGCAAGACTGAACTATGCAGAAAATGTTATTGGCAGTTTTTTATTTATTTAGAACTGTTGTTTAGTTCTTTAGAGATAGTTAATAAAAATCTAAAAAGTCATCTTTATAAATTTAGCATTTCTCATCAGTATGTGAAAGATAATTTTTTTTTTAAATCCTGTATATTTAAGTGATGCAGTCTCTCTCGGGAGAGTAACAAAGCAAACTAATAATGTTCAGATGTCCAATACTGAAAGACTAGATAGCAGATTTTATAGCTTGGCGGAACTTTAAAACATATTTCAAGGGATTATTTAAACCTAGTCCAACTTTCTCTTTCACTGATATGATGAAACTTGGACCTTTTTCCAGGTCACACAAATATTTGGTGCCACAATCACTAATGCCAGGGACAGCACTAAGCGGCCCAGTGTCAAGAGAGGCTAAAAAGGTCAAACAAACAAAGCCATTTTTAGGAGTGCAATTCCAGTTGTTTAGGGTGTTCTTCTTCTCTTATTTCTTTATTCTTTTCTACAATGAGCATCTTCAAAGAGGAGAGTGAAGGATGGAACTATAAGTATGTAGGAATTCTGTGCCTAGGAACTCCATGGTAGTATTTATTACTGTTACTTGACATGTCTCTTGAATCTTCTCAGAAATTTGGTTTCACTTTTAACTTGTAAACTATGCACTGAGAATCTCTACCAATTAATTTCATCTTACTGTCCCTACACTGCATTTTCTGACGGTGTATAATATAACTGTAAATAGATGATGTTTAGTTAGCAGAGACTGAGCATTTAATAGTCTCTCAATGTCATGTATGCTGGTTGATAATGCAAATTCTGAACTAAAATTCTGGGAGCAAATTTAGTTTCTTAGTCTCAAAACCACCTCTTTCCAGTTGCTTTGTATATTCTTATCAATTCTCCAATTAACATTCTTATTATTTCTTCAAATAATTAGCTTGTAAAGCCTAGCATATGAGACATAAACATTTACCTAGCTAAAATTATACCTATGGAATGTCTTTAGGACATAGCCAGGTTGTCTTTATACGTAGTTACGGTAGTTGTTTTGAGCTCCAATGCAATATCTGCATCCCAGGAGCAAAGAAACACAGGGGATAGGAATGATAGAGTTAGAGCTATTCTTGGATGGGACATGCATTCGAAAGGTTCTTTGTGCCTGAAAGAATCACAGTGCCCATGGTACTACTAGATAAGTCCTGCTGCCTGGATTAGAGGGACTATAACCTAATAGTCATGAGCCAGGCCTCAATTTAAACCCCGTCTGCACTGCTTCTAGCTCTATAACCTTGAGCTACTTACTTAATATGTCTTTGTGTCTCTGTTTCCTCATCTGTAAGATGGAGATAATAAAAGAGGCCTATCTCCTAGGATTTTTATAAAGATTAAATGAGTTAATGCACGTGAAACACATCCAAGGATGTTTGGTACATAGTTAAGTGCTCGGTAATACTTAGCTATTAGTAGCAGTAGTAATTGGGGGTGACAGTAGTAGCAGTAATAGTCGTGATTGATTATACTCTTTGCAGGAGGAGAAACTGCCCTAGTGATTCAAATACAGGGAATAAATGTGCTCGGGCTTCCAGGATATTTAGTTGCTCAGACAATAATAGCCTTATAGCTTTCCTTATGTGACCTTTAAAATATAAGCTTATGTTTTAAGAATTAGATCTTCATAATTTATATGTTTTAAGGATTTTATATACATTAACCATTAATTTTTTATGTGCACAAGATTAAAAAAATATTTAAACTGCTAGTATAGAAGACTAAAATGCAAAGATAGGACTTCTTCCCTCTACCTCATTCTAGTCTCACTCTCCAGTGACAGAATTTTAACCGTGTGTTTGTAGTCCTTCCGATAGTTTCTTTCACAATTTTATGAACAGCCTATGTATTCATTCATTTAGTGAGTCATCAACTTCAGATAATACTATTAGATTAATTTTTAATACTATTCTTACCAGCAAGAATATCTTGTCAGGCCTTTTTTTGGCACTAACAAGCTGATAATTTTGTGCAGTTCCTTAATCTCTCTGTTTCCATTTCTGTATCTGTAAAATAAGGAAATTGGACAGGCTGGTCTCCACGGCCACCTTCTTCAAAGTGGAAGAGACCATTCAAACAACAACAAAGCCAGGAGCAGCAGGGAGGGGAGAGAGCAACTATTTTAACAATTCCGTGCATGGAATATACAGATAAAACTGCTCTGAGGGTTTTCTGGATCCAGGCACTATGACAGCATCTCAGTTTTAACTGTCTCTCCCTTCTTGCCTTTTATGTCTACACATGGCTTCAGTTTTTATGTACTTGCTTCCCTGATATAGGCTCTTCCTTCTGGTGGACTCATCCTTGTAGTTAGCTATCAGAGAACAAAGAGACACATTTCCGTGTCATCTTCAGTAGGGAAAATCCTGAGTGACCTGGCCTGACCTGGACTATATATTTGTTCTTGAATGATTTTCTGTAGCCAGACAGTGATTGGCTAGACCTGGGTCACATGCTCACCCTGTGACCAAGGCTTGCGGATTGTGACTGGCAAACCCAGCAGGAATAGGGTAGAAGCAGACCTGTACAAACAAGGGAAGGAATGCTTTTACCAGATGAAGGGAAGAATGGTAGATCACAAAAACCGATGTCTACTCCACTTGGAGTTTCAGGAAACTGATTATAAGAAGGAACTCATTCAACTATCTACTTCCTACTGAGTCATTACTTGTTTCTATGAATGCATACTGCATATCACCAACCCATAGCTCCAGTCTCCTTTCAGAAATAAGAATGACCTCCGCCTACACATTCTTTAACCACATGTCAGCCATCAAGAACTTGGGGCAGTATTTTCGCAACACTGGAACAACAAGTCCAGACATCAGCGTGGAGTTCCAGGAAGACATCAATGCTTCAGATTCCAGCCCCAACACAGACATTCAATGCCGCCTGGCTAGGAACACTCTATTGGGTCTTTATGACCTGCTACACAGTGGACACACAAGGGAACCATTTCCTTTCTCTGTATAGGGACCAAATTTGTTATCTCAGGATACAGTCTATGCTTTGAAAAAGTGGCTGTCGAACATTGCTGTGATGGGAAGAATGGTAGCAAAGAATTGCCTGGAGATGACTAAAGTTCTCACCAAGTACTGAAAATATCCCTGAGGTATTTTTCCTCAAGGTAAACATAAACTTGTGGCCTTTTTTGACTAATAACCAAATAAAATGGAAAATGGGCACTGGTACAGGGTTCAGCTGCCTGGAACATGATAGAGTGCTGCGCAGATGCCGAATTAGGAACTGTGCTACCAAGTTCACAAATGCTTTCATTGGGGGAGGAGAATTTCATATTCTGGGTAGGAAAAAGCCAGAAATATAAACACTGTCATTATCCTAAGACCTCTGATAGTTTCCCTTTCCCCTATTCCACAAAAAAGGATGTCTGGCAATCTCTTCACAGGTATTTAGTGACATCTGTGTGCAAAGACTTGTGGTAATCACCAAGAGGACACACAGAACACAAGCCTTGGCTCTGGGAGATCTGGCTGTGGGTGTGAGATAGTAATGTCATTGTCAAACCCTGAAAGTGCCATACCAGCCTTGTGGACTAGAGCAGTTCGGAAGGAGAAAGAATTGCTACATTTATTCAGAAGGGCTTCAAGAAGAGATAGACACTGAAAGGGGCATAAAATGATCAAGACAACCTCAGTGGATGGAGAGAAATTGGTGGGGGTGGGCCTTCCAAAAGAGTGCAGTCCATGAGAAAAGGCCAAGAGTGAGTTTGGGGACAGTGAGACTAATTTAGAAGAAGGAAAAGATAGAGATAGAGCAGTGGTTGCAGATAAGAACATTAGGACTGTCTTGGTCCAAATACTGGGAGTCTTGACTATCAGACATTATTAGGGGGAGAAATTGGATTGGGGTAAGAGGGACTCTGTTTTGAACATGCAAAGTTTGAAATGAAGGAGCACATTGAAGTTATACAGAAGGGTCATAGAATTGGAATTCAGGACTGAGGTCTGGATTAGAGATAGAAGTTAGAGAGCGAGGGTGATGTTATTGATTACTTTTACCAACAGAAGGTAAAGAAAATTTAAATCTTGATGAAACATCCATAGTTAGAGAGCTGGAAAAGCACCAGTGAGGAAAATGAGGCACAATATCAAAGGTATGAGAGAGCAAGAATGGTTTAGTGATGTCTTATGTGCTTCAAGAAAGGGTGGGAGTTCATGCTGTCAGAGGCTACAGAGGTGACAAGAAAGAGGACAGAGGACCAGGGCTGCTGGGTTACAGCCCTATCTTTATGTTGAAAGAAATACCTTAAATTAATTTTTAGAAGTTTATAAAATCAGGACCAAGGACCAAAGAAGCTTTGGTGGTGGGAACAGAAGAAAGGCTTATTAACACAACAGTGGCTACTGAGCCACTGAAAAGTTCAAGATTCTTTCAGGGAGAACATTGCAGAACCACATCCAGCCCAGTTCTCACAGGAATTATTGTGAGATGCATAAAACCCAATAGCTATTTTTATTAATTTTTGGACAGAATTTATCAACAGGTATATCTGTCTTAAGAAAAAAAAAAAAGGCAACTAATCTTAACCAATTAGATGATAATTATTCCTAGTATAAAGGTACCCACCCCATGATAAAAAGTATCCTTTTTGTAAGATTTACTATGAAATTATTTTAGTTTGCCTCTCTAAGCATTTAAAATCTATTTGGTTTTGCCCCAAAATGATATATTCATCTTTCAAAAACAGTTGAAACAGATGTGAAAACAGCATATGCATAAATGTGTGTATGAATAAACATCACACTGGGACTTGGTTACCGGTAGTTCTTTACATGTTCCTTTAAAATTAGTCTCTTTATATGTTTAAATGTTACTGGGTTAAAGAGTAAGTAAGAATCATAAAATCAGAAAGTTTATTAGGACCTTACAGATATTACATTATACATTTTCATTTTCAAGTCAAGAAACTGGGACCCAAAGAGGATAAGAGAATTATCCAATGTCAAAAGTAGTTCATGGCCAAACTAGAGTTGAACTCTTTGGACATTTGGTTGACTGTGTGTTCTTTCTTGTAAATAACTTATGTGATTGTGGCTTTAGTGGCACCAAAATAGCCATATTCCCTTAGAAAAATGCATCACTGTGTTTCTGAGTTCCATATAGTTTGATGAAACAGTTGATTTGGTACTTTAGAGAAATCTGGGGTTTTTAATTAAATTCAAAATTATTAATTGAGCTTCTTCATTTGAGTGGAGAGGGAGATATTGAAGACAAAATTTTTGGAAGGGGTAGAGTAGTGAGAGAATTCTTATTTTATTCTTTCAGTAGAATAAAGGCATTTGGTGAAAAGACAGATATAGAATAAAGGCATTTGGTGAGTAGGTAATGGTTTGTTTGTTTTAAATAGGACACTTCTTTGCCCTTAGTAATAATTCTTTTTTTTTTTTACATTTAAATCTTTTTTATTATTTTTTAAATTTTATTGTCAAATTTATTGGGGTGACATTGATTGGTAACAATTAGTTTCCGGATGTACAAGTCCACATTACATCATCTATGCATCGCATTATTTACTGACCACCAGAATCAGCTCTCCTTCCATCATCATATATCCGGTGTCCACTCCCGCTCCCCCCTCTCCCCCAATAATGCTTACCAACTACAAACCACTGTTTTAGATATATTCAATTTCGTTAAGTGTAAACTAAAGTAGAGATGACAGAGAAGGGACAGGACAAGTCTGTCAGTGATAAAATGGAAATCTGAGGACACATGAACTACATTAATCTTTCAGATATACCAAATTCTCTATTCCATTGTCAGACTGAAAGCTGAATATCTATCTGTCTTTTTCCCCCACAATTCTTTAAATCTCAGAGAACTGTTATGCCTAAGACCTTAAAGTTCCTCAACATATGTCTTTCAGACAGTTTTTCTTTGGCATTTCAATTAGAAATGAGATCACTGATTTTGCCTCATGCACTGACCAGAATGGTTGGAAAACCGATTTTTCTTTAAAAATGTACTTTGTCTATGTTAAGAATTAATACCAAATTTTTTCAATTGGGAACAGCCCATATGAATTCCTTTGACTGTTCATTAAATTAACATGGTTTTTGTAATAATCAGCAACTAATATCTAACTGTTGTTTTCACTGGCCTATGCAGCAATAGAAACGAAAATTATTTAAGGCATTTAACTGTGATGCGGAGTGGCTGTTTTTAGAACCTGACCTCACATTCCTCCCCCAAAAAAGGCTAGGGTTGAAATGCCAGAGTTCCACATCTTTCAGCTTTATCAGGCTTATCTCAATGGTAAACACCATCAAAGCCTGTCCCTTATCACATACAGTGTATGGTTACACATCCTTTTCTTTTGGTGGGGCTGTAAGTACTTTGGACCACTCCTGCAGCCTTCACAAAGCCAACTGGTCATTTACCCAACGGAGAGTTTCAGCGGTCTGAAAGGAGAATCCCCCTGCATCTGGAAAGTCAGCTGCAGGGTTCAGGTTCTGACAAAACAGCTCATGTTGGCATTGACCTTTGTTGAACACCATCTCCCAGCCTCCCAATCCTTACTCCTCTTGCTGCATGAGAGACACAACCATCCTTTGATATTCTGGAGACATTCCCAGGAGGATTATGAATGGTCAGCATTTGCTCCCTCTCTTTCTCATGGTACATGGAATGACCTCAAATAGAGATCAGCTTTATGTATTAAGACATAAAGAGCCACTGTTTTTTTGTAGCGCAGCCAAATGCAGTTCTTATTCTAAATGGAAGAGACGAGTCTTTCTAAAAAAGACTCAAGTCGTGGGCTGATTTCATTCAGGTCCCTTCTTCCTTGAACCCTCCTATGTAATTCTCCTCAGTATTGGCTCTGTCTAGAGTCAGTGTGATTTACAAAAGGCTCAGAATGAATTAAAGATCAAAGAATGGGGCTTTTTAAAGAAACATGTCATTTTGCAATACTTGTCAAATATACATTCCCAAACAGTGGTCAATTTTAATTTGATTTTAACCTTCTCATAAAAATCCAAATCTATTGCTGCCCTCTCTCCCACTGTTATGGGGAATGTATTTAATTTGTTATTTTTGTACTTATAACCTCCCCTAAACCCAGTGTAATATATTTTCATTTGGCTTATATTAACGTATTTTTTATTGTGTAAGTGGTTGTTCTCAAGATTGTGATTTATATACTTATTACTGAGGGGCAATAATAAGTTAGTGTGAAATAAAGCAAGTTGTTAAATGTTGACCCCCACCAAGTTGACCTACTTTCTGTGATACAAAGACATAAATCGAAGCATGAGAATAAGAACAAGACAACTGAAGTACAAATATAATAAAGCCAGATATGGAACTTCATGAGAACTGAAGCCCTTGTAGGAATTTCATACTCTCTGTCTTATAAGTTCACAGAAGTAATATACTGGGCTCTCTCATGCATATGATCCTGAACTAGTCCCAGCCAGAGAGGAATATGTTCTGAGAACACCCAGCATTTTATCCCAATTCCTTAACTACCTTCATTTGAAAATTCTTAAAATTCCCCAGTCCATATGGTGCCCTCTACAGTAGGACTGCACCACTGAATATGCCTGACGAACCCAGCAGGGGATAGAAATTGCAGCCAGAAATGAACATCATTGACACTGATGTGTCTGCCATCTTTAGCACTGAAGTGAGTGTTGTGAGGGTGCTGAAAGTCATAGTCCCTGCCTTCAAAGTGCTCATAAATAGCAGGACTACAGGGCTCGTGGTTCAGAGGGCGCAATTTTGCAACTCTTCATCTTCCAAAACATTATCCAATGTATCACACAATAAAACTTGAAAGAATATAGAGGCGAACAGCCTATTCTAAAAGTACAATGTTTTCTAGCTTCATGATCCCAAGCGTTTCTCCCAGGGCTCTCCAAACTTTTCAGCCCGCGGGCCGCATTAACTATCAAACAGCAGTTTGGGGGCCGACTACACACTCGAGGTCCAAATAAAAAAGAATCAAAACATAGATGTTGTTTTTAATTATTTATTTACTATTACTTTATTCAGATAAAAAGGTCTCCACGGGCCGTAGTTTGGAGACCCCTGCTCTAGACAATTATAAATACTCCAGCTCTATTAGTATGAATGGGGGATAAGTTCCTTCTTGAAATTTAGACACTGCTCCAGACAGATATACTGGGAATTTCCAATTTACACAAAAGTTTTCTTGCAGAGGTTTACTTTCATGTCCTTTATTTTGCACTTGGGCTGCAGTTCCCCAGAGAAAGCACGATATGCAGTAATAATGAGTAACATTTTAATAAACCTTTTTTGTTTTCTGAGCACTTTGGAGAGAATGATATAGCACAAGGCTTTTGAGCCAACCAGCCCTTAACCTCCAGGTGCTACCCATAGAGGGATTACCTGAACTTACTGACCGATGGGGAATTTCAAAAATGGGGATAATAACATCAACCCCCCAGGGTTGTTGTAAATGAGTTTGTCCAGTGCCAGGTACATGCTAAGTGCAGTCCCTCATTATCCACCCCTAGCGTGGCTTTGTGAGTAGAAGGGTGAGGAGCAGACCTACAGGGAACAGATGAAGAGGAAAATCCCTTGCAGTAAGTAGAACATTATCATCATTTTTTAAAGACCCGCTTTGTAAAGTAACCAGGATTGATGGGGTTGTTTTCTTCTGCTGTGGAACATTATTGAGCTCATACTATGCATCAGGTACTGGGCTCATTTAATCCTCACAGCGACCCCACAGTTAGTAGCTAGCGGAGTTGTGTACCAAGCCAGTGCCGTCCAACTGTGAGTCCAGCCTCTTCCTCCTATTCCACACTGCTGCTCAGCTGGTTACTTTGTCCAAGGCTGCGTTAATCTAATGCAAGCTTGTCTGCAGCCCAAGATGGCTTTGAATGCAGCCCAACAAAAATTTGTAAACATTCTTAAAATATAATGAGATTTTCTTTGCATCCTTTTTTTTTTTTTTTTTTTTTAAGCTCATCAGCTGTCAGTAGTTTTAGTGTATTTTATGTGTGGTCCAAGACAATTCTTCCAATGTGGCCCAGGGAAGCCAAAAGTTTGGACACCCCAATCTAATGACAGGAGAGATCACTGAATTGGAAAGTCAATTGGGTTCTATGTCTCTCTGTCAAATCTGAGTCTTTGCCCCATCTGACTCTCTGTAAAACTGTCTTATTAAAAGTTGTACCCACACCACTGGGACAGGTTAGGGGGCTCTTGGTTTTCTGTAATGTAGGAGGGCAATCCATTGAGTTAGTACTTAGATATTTCCTCCTGAGCTACCAAGGTCTTCTCATCTCTGCACCCTTTTACCCTAAAAAAAATTAAGTTTGAAGTCAGATCTTCTTAAATATATTCTTAAATATGTAAATGCTGTAGACTCTCAGTTAACCAGCACCCATAGGGCTTGGTAAATGCTGGATAAATGTAAGTAGACTCTCCGTTAACCAGAACTCAAGCCACTGGTCCTGTCCTCTCAAGCTGGTTATGAGTGTTGGTTGCTTGACTTCACTCAATGGAGAGTCTACTGTATTTAAAACCTTGACTGATGATTCAGACTCTGCAGGCCTTTGGATGCTATGGCTGCAAGGAGGCATAACAGTTAAATCCTTAGGAGAGAAAGATGACCATAGATTAAAAAAAAAAATCATATTGAAGGTCAGTGTTCTTTTTACTTCTGGGTGAAAAAGGTGTAGTAATTAAGAAGTACAGATTGGTAGTTACAACATAGTCATGGGGGATGTAAGTATAGCATAGGGAATATAGTCAATAATATGGTAATAACTAGATATAGTGCCAAGTGAGTACTTGACTAGACAGGGGATCACAAACAAATGTCTAACCACAATGCTATATACCTGAAATTAATATAAAATAATATTTAATGGCACAATAATTAATAATTTGAACAAATTTAAAATTTTTCAATTACAGTTGACATTCAATATATTACTTTCAGGTATACAGTACAGTGATTAGACATTTATATAACTTACAAAGCGACCACATCTAGTACTAGGTCACGGTTGTTGTATGTTGACATGCGTGGTATAGCAACAGGAGCCAGGGACAGACACAGGTCTAACCTGACTGCGGGTCACTTGCTCAGTGATCTTGAACAAGATACTTAAAATGCCTTTCCCATTTGTAAATGGACTGTGACAAATGCATAGCCAAAAATGTAGAAGTCTCATTTCCTTAAGTATTGAGACCTTTAGAATGGAAGGGAGGGATTAGAGTAAAGCATTTCTTAGTTTTGAATTGGGGGTGTGGTGGAGAGAGGGGAAAAAGGGAAGCTGGGAGGGGTTTGATGGGAGTAGTTGTTCAAAACTGAAGACTTTAATAATGTGACTATCAAAGTGTTGTACTTGTGACTAGGGCTGTTTAGAACTCTTAACCTACCTAACTTCAACCTTTACACAGTATTTCGAAGAGGTTCAGTTCAGTTTCATTTTCACAGAAAGGGTAGCAGAAAAGTTGGGGAAACCAGAGAAGTGATGAATTTTTATAATAGCTTTAAAGTGATTTCCAAAAACTTTAAACAATCTTGCCTTTCTGGTACCTTTCATTCCCTTTGCCTTTTTTATCTCCGTGAAAATCAACTTTAATAATCAAAATAAACCTTGAGAGGACTGAGAAAACAACTTGGAATTTTGTGTTGCATCATGTCGGAATCCAGGTGTCTGATCCATTTAATTCAAGTATTTTTAAAATATATTTTATTTATTTATTTTTATTTTTGACAGAGAGAGAGAGAGAGAGAGAGAGAGAGAGATACAGAGACAGAGAGAGAACTGAACTGGGGGAGCTCCCCAGTTCAGCATATGGGTCTGCACGGACTGGGGCCGGGATTCGATCCCCGGTCCCCGGTCCCCGGTGCTGCAAAGTGAGTGCTTAACCCACTGAGCCATCCCGGCTTCCCCTAATTCAAGTATTTTTAAAATGCTGATTTGCACAGAAATCAAGTCAGATTTCTTGAAGATTCAAAATAACTGCTTTGCTCTTCCTTCCCTCACCCCTCCAATTCCCTGCATACTGTGTTTCTCACCCAGTGCAAATGCGGAAGAGGAAAACCCTAGCAAACTTCTTCATTGCAGTATATACTAGTAACCAAAATGCTAGAATGCCTGTTCATTTCTTGTGAAATGCTACATACGTCATGTCTTGAACTGTCACTTATTACTGAAAGTCGCATATCAGCGGCTTTGAGCCTACTTAGGTAAGCAAACTTGGTGGTTCTTTTTAATGGCCAAATGAGTTGGCCTGACCCCATGGAGAAAGTTAGAACTAGTATAGTGGTGGTCAGGGCTTTCCTGCCTCGCCTTCTTTGAAGACTGGCTTCTCAGGAGCCCCTCCCTAATCCAGGGTAGAGGAATCCCCACACGACACACAGGGCGTGATATGATGTTTGCAGCAGCCTTGCCAGAGCCATTCCACAGCTATTTGCTGATTCCAGGCCAAGCTGAAAATACCTTGAAACACAGCCTTTGTGAGCCCAGACTGGCCCAGCATCGGGCAATACATTGCCTTTTGAGGAAGGCCATACAGATCACAGGTGCACAGGTCGAATGTTGATGATAAACGCTCCAGGAATAGGATGCATTTTGCCATAGTTAGGAAATAAGTAGGGAGATGGTAAAGGCAGGGAGATCAGAAAGGAGCATTTGGGGATTGAAAACGTGGGAGCTGGATGATGGGTATTAGAGCTAGTGGGTGGTTTTTGTGAGTTCTATTTGTAGCCTAGTTCTAAACACATGAGCTCAGGAACACATGTGCTGGACAGTCTACCCAAACCACACAGACATCTGGAACTTTGGTGTCCTGGTGAACCCTGCAGTGGTGGCTGCTATATTCTCCTAAAATGCTCACAATAAATGACATAGGACCCTACAGAGTTCTATGGTGTTGGAAACTTTGATGCTCTGCACAGATTAAGCATATAGACACATCTTCTCTTTATACTTTTCAGTCCCTCCTAAAAGTGTTTGTTGCTGTCTTTTCATGGATTTAAGTGTAATCACTTTACTGGATAATTACAAAAATGAACAGATGACACAGGAAAAAAATTAGAACTTCTTTGTTGATGTTCCCCCAGCTGATACTTAAGAACAGATCTAAATTTTGTTTTTTACCTTTTATCAGCAGATTCAATCCCTTTTATGACTTTGAATTTATGAAAGCTTGATTTTGAAGATTAAATACTTATGGATAAGGAAGGTTTGGAGTTTTTCATTTATTAGTTTTAAAAGGTTTGAAGTTAGGAGCATAGCTTTGCCTGTTCTTGGAATTGTTTTAGCTGCTTGTTACAGTGCCATCTTCTGTTGAATTTTCTTTCAACAGTCATTGGTCACTATGTGCTGTGAATAAAGGAAAGCATCTTGGATGTAAAATTCAGTTCAACAGGAAAGCTTCTGAGTAAAATAGAGTCAGATTTTAGCTAACAGCTGTCTGCTAACTTTTTTTTCAAAAAATTAACTCAATCTCTCCTCAATGGAAAACACTTGGGGAATTAAATCTGCATTATAAAATTAATAACTTGTTATGCTTATTAAATACCAACATGTTAAAGATAGAAGTGATTTGCATGTGTTTTAGATATGGCACAAAATATCAGTATCAGTATTTATTAAGGCTTGTATAAATAATTGGTATTTCAGGGTTTATTACTACAATTTCTGGTACAGTAAATATTTTTAGGTAACAAATGTAGATAATAAAAGTGGCTTTCCTCCCCAAACCCCAAATCAGCCTGTGGTAGTTATTGAAGGCTGAGCCTTGAAGTAGCCAAACTGGACTAACCTAAATGCCAAAAATAACTTGTGTTCTTAGTAACTTTCTGAGTCTGGTAGAAATTTTTTCCAAAAATTGGCTACCAATGAGAGGATTGAGACTCATGTCAAAAGTTTTTCTTTTAATACTTCTGGTTCTATGAAAATGAAATATGGCTCCTGGAAGTCGGACAAAATTTCCATCACGATTTGTAAACTGGTTTGAATCATCTTAGGTAACCCTGAAACGAGACGTTGAGCTACCCGATGGTACTGAATGGACTTGCTGTGGGCAGCACACTTCTGCAGGCGCCTCGCTTGCGCCTCCGTCGCCGGTGTAGCCGCCGGTGTAGCCGGCAGCAGGCCCACGTGCTGAGTTGTGCGCACAACTGAACCTCACTGCCTCGAAGGCACATTCCTGCGAGGCCCCTCTCTGAAGGTGTCGCTTCTCTCTCTCCCCTCAGGGACCCTCTGAAAATCCAGCAGCTGCAGCACCAAATCCGCCTGGAGCAGGAGGCCGGCACGCGCCACCCGTCGCCGCCCTCGCCGCCCTTCCCGCCGCCGCCCGCCTTCCCCGAGCTCGCGGCCTGCGCGGCGCCCGCCGCCCCGGAGCCCATGAGCGCTCTGGCCCCCCGCGCCGCGCCCGCCATGCAGTCCTCCGGCTCCTTCAACTACGCGCGCCCCAAGCAGTTCATCGCGGCGCAGAACCTCGGGCCCGCGTCCAGCCACGGCACCCCGGCCTCCAGCACCAGCTCCTCCAGCCTCCCGTCGCCCATGTCCCCGACGCCCAAGCAGTTCGGCCGCTCGCCCGCGCCGCCCTTCGCGCAGCCCTTTGGCGCCGAGGCCGAGGGGCCGTGGTGCCCGCTCTCGCCGTCGCCTCCGCCCCCGCCGCCCCCGGTCTTCAGCCCCACCACCGCCTTCCCGGTGCCCGACGTGTTCCCGCTGCCGCCGCCGCCGCCGCCTCTCCCCAACGCGGCCTCGCCCGCCGCCCGCTTCGGCCACAGCCAGACGCCCGCCGCCTTCCTGAGCGCCCTGCTGCCCTCGCAGCCGCTTCCAGTCGCTGTCAACGCTCTGGGCCTCCCCAAGGGCGTCACCCCCGCGTGAGTGACAGCAGCACCCCTGCCTGCCTAAGATCGCCTTGCCCTTCCCACACACCCATGGAAACACCCGTTAACCAGAAGGCCAGGGGGCCCATTGTAACGAACACTCAGACACTTCGCTCGATCCAATTTTTAAATTCTCATCACAGCAACTTTTTACCCAGCCCTGCCTGCATAGCCACCTCACCATCACCAAGGTCAACACTCTTCTCCGTTATACAAGAGTCTCAAAAAACACCTTAAATCTAGGCAGTGCTCTTAATTTTTAAGAATAGTGGCCTTGGCTACATTTAATGAACATCGTGCTAAGTAATTCATGTATTTCTCTCATTTGATACATTTCAAAGACATATGATTTGCCTCCCCTCCAACTAAGGATTCCAGTTTAAACTGTTTGTCCGTGGTCACTGAGCCACCAAACTGAGATTGGGTTCCAAGTCTGTCTGACTCCAAATCCATGTTCCTACTACCCAACTATGTACCTTAGTATTTCAGGTCAATATTACAATAGATGTGGAGGGGCTTCGCTATTAAGTATACACTTAATGTTTTTGAAACATTAACAAAATTGAGAAGGCTTTACATTTATGTAGTTTATGTAAGTAAGGGCATGTGCAATCCATTTAAAAAAATGATGGTGCCAGTTCTGTCCCCAGCCAACAGTGCTCTTTAGGCAGATGACCGTGGATCCTCTATTTCTCAATTTGCGTATTACCTAACACCCATCTTTTCCTCTGTCACAATGAAGCTGTGCAGCCCTCTGAAATCTTTAAATTAAAAATTGGTGAGGATAAATAAGATGACATCTGCAAAAATACAGTAAAGTTTTCAAAAGAAACATCGTACCAGTGTTTGCCACATCTTGTTGAAGAGTAAAATGAGTAAAAGCTAGCTACACACTCATTTTACTAAAAAGTTCAGAAATAAGTGTGTGCTAGCAGAGGCCAAGCCAGTTCCCATATTTCAACCCTTCCTGTTGAAATCCTACTTCAGAGTTTGCCAGAATCCCAATATTGTTTGGAAAGAACAGAAGGAAACCCTACTAAGGAATAAAATGGAGAAGACCTTAGAGTTCAGGTTATTTTCATTTATGTGAAAAAGTTTTCCATTCTAGGATGCACTAATACCACTATTGAATGAGCTATGTTTGACTGATAAGGTATATTAAGATTCAGTTAGCAATGTCTTGTTTTGTTAGGCACTTTCTAAATGCTGATTACATGAATCTAAGTTTGAATTCTGGCTTCATCTCAAATCTTCATTGGAAAAAGTTCAGTCAAATGAATACATAAATAGGCTGAACAAAAGAGGGGAGTCTTTATAGTAATGATGTGATAATGGACTTCTACTAAAAGTTGAGTCACTCAGATTGCCTGAGAAAACCTTTTCTCATTCTGTTTGAGCTTTCTTTGGCTGCTAGGAAATGAAGTATTATCTTGCCTACAAAGAAGCTAGCTGTTAAATTTAAAAAGTGGGTGTTTGTTGCATGATACTTTTTGTCCTCTCTGAATATGAAATGCTACCAAATCTTGCTTCCCAGGAAGATGAGTACGGTACTATAAAAATAATCTGTCTAACATTCCTCATATAGAATTTGATCGAAGATTAGTCTACCAAAAGGCACTGGGTGGTCACCCCTTTTATCATCCTAAGTAGAAATAGTGGTTTATTCTAATCTTTGACTTCGAAATTCTCTTAAGATAAACAGTTTTAAGAGTGTTCTTCAAGTGATAGAAGCACATGCTTATTATCAGCATCTATCACAGTTACTCATTTTATGGAGTCAAAATATTTTATAATTGTTACGACAAAAGAATCCAGTAGCTCCTGCCATTTCTTAAAAATTAATGAAGTCATGCTTATTTTGCGGCTATAGAAAACTGTACCCCAAAATAGTTATGTGCTGCGACAGCAAAGATAAGTGACAATACCAGGTATATTTTTAGCTCTGAGCTAGCCTAATAAGCCTTCATTATATGGCTACCCTTTGTCTTTAGGAATTTTCCTGTCCTAAATCACACACTTGAAGATTTCATTCTTTTGGTTTAATACGTGTGACTTTTGAAACATTTACCCTCCCCCATGGCATATTGTGGGATCCCTCACTTGCATTCTGAATCAAAAACAAAAAGGTAGCTATGTATCCATCATAATCATCCACATAATTTGCCAAAGAGGGAGCATCCCTTTCTGGGCTGCCATGACTAATTGGCATCCTTAAACTGGTAGAAATTGCCAAACTCTTCTGAAATTAATCTTCTAAAGTACTTTCATTTATATTTCATTGGTAACTTGTGATCATTATGACAGCAAGTTCGGTTTCACTTATATGTAATATTTCTCTGGCTACATGGTTTTGCCATACATCAGGTTCCAGTAAACAGATTGATTATCCATGACTCAGTGAAGTATAAATACATTAGATATTTTGGGGGCCTACCTTTTATCAAAATCTCAAACATAAATTTCAGATTTCTCCGTTTTCTTAATCAGTTGCATACTAGCTAGTTTAGTTTGTATGTTTAGCCTTGTCCTAGTTGAAGAATAATTGGTTATATACTAAGTTTCTGTGCAGATAAGATTGTTTCTCCGATATCTGGGTAGCAGAGGTCAAGGCAGGGAACAAATGCCATGGATGCCAGTGATAAACCACAAAGTCAAGACAAATGACAGTGGGTCCCTCACAGCAACAGTATTCGGTTATTGGTTGATTGCAGTTTAGGGAACTTCACATCCATTTCCTGTACAGCCTTTCCTTCTTCAGACTGCTGCATTCTTCCCCAGGGTTACTCGGGTCACTGGCAGAGAAAATGTTGCCCTTCTCAAAGCTGCTGACAGACACAAATGTTAAGTTGACTAAATCTTTTAGATGGAGGCAGTGTGGAGAACATGCCTTAGAAAGAAGCCTGTACTCATAACATTAATCTACTCACCTTGCAATTGCTGAGAGTTAGTTTTACAGCTCCCATTGCTGTATACCTGTTCTTCTACACCGTAAATCAGCCCAAAGAGATGATGGGAATCGAGAAGATCTGGGAATGCCACCTGGAGACAGTGTAGCAGTTCTCCCTGCTGGTCTCTGAGTGGCTGTACCAACCTCAAGGTGAATCAGATCAGATTCATCCCCTAGAACCAGACTGGCACTAATTGGCGCTGTATTTTTTTATCATGTTCACTCTTTTGGGATCATAAGGGGGTGCCACACAGCCACCATGCTACAACATTTTCTATTCTTCATTGCCTCTGTTATAAAAGAAAGGCTTTAGTTTAAATGTTACCCCATGTTTGTCAGACGTAAGAACATGTGTCAGTGAGAGCTTTTAAAAAGATGTATTAATGAGAGCCTTTACTCCATAGGCTTTTACTCAGTTCTTTCTAGACATTATCTTATTGTGCCCTTCCTCTCTGATTTATAAGAAACAAGTAGGTGGGGACACGGTCATCATGCTATTATACATTCAAGGTACAAGGCACCAAGGAGTGAAGGGATTTCCTAAGGTTCTGGAATAAGCTTAAGCAAGGAAGATATTCATTAGATCTAATGACTTAGCCTGAGTGCATTAGCCAGGTTTATCACTGATAAATCTGATGCCTAATACTTCTTCACTGAAGAAAACTGCTGCAGACCAACAAAACAAAATCCCTTAAGTCTTAAGGGAAAGTTTATAAACAGATTTAGATGCGCTTTAGACAGTTTTCAAGTCAAGACAGTGGTTAGGTAGTACGAATAGGAAAGACTTTGCAGACATTATCTCATTGTTCCTGTCTTTCTCTTGTCCTGCAGGGAACGGGTAGGTGGGGGCGGTGTCACTCCTCATTAGAGGCAGAGGCTTGAATGGTTGGGGGCTGTCCCAGGGTCTTGTTACTGGGCTCACTGAGTCCTCTGTCTTAGAGGATTCTACATAAAGCTGCATCCAATCCTGGACAAGTATGTCCCAGCAAATTAGTAGGTGTAGTCTTAGGGCCTGTTGTGACCAGTGATGATTTCTATAGAAATGGGTCCCAGAAGGAGCTCAAAATGAGCCCTGCTCAGTTCTGAATGGTTCTGTACTGAGTTGTACGTGGTGAACAAGTAGGTGTAATACACACGCATGGGTGTGTGTATTTTTAGAGAACCCAAAAGGTAACATGAAGGGCACTTGTATCAGTATACGGTTACCTGTTTTCTTTTAAGGATGAGCTTTAAGGTAACCACTCATACTCTTTAACAGCTTTGGTTTTGGTATATAAACATTTTGCATATCTTGGACTCTTTTACATATTAATTCATAGACTACGTTCTTGAATATGAGGGGTAACAGAATGCCAACATGATGATTTTGCTTACGCTGGAATTCTGTGGAATTTCGTTACCATTAGATATCACTGAATATGGGACAGGGAAAATAAGAGGACATTCAGTAGTTAAAAATTTTCTCTAGTTGCTAGACAGGCACATGACCTCTTAAATCAGTGTTGTACTCTGGAGATTTGAGTTTCTGAAATATGCTGACAGGACTGACCTGGAGTAGTATATCAAGGGAAGGAAGCTCTCACAATTATTCAGTAGCCAAGGGAAAAAAGAAAGAAAACCTTCTGGGATTTGGTGCTGGTTGAATCTGGAAGATTTACCTTCCAGATGCTTGTGTATATGTCTGAGATGTTTTTACCCCCAACCACATGAGTATTATTTTTAAATGGTAAGTGACTTACTGTTGAAGCTAGGGTAAACACATCAGTAATGTTTTCGGCACAGTTGGGCTGTGTGTATACACTGACGTATCTCGTGGGAGGCTTGTATGAATTGTTTACTGGTTGAGGTTTGCTTCTGAGTATGGGTTTTTGTGAAGACCGCTGGTTTTGGTAACAATTTACTTTGAATGAGCATTTCATTTTTTAATTGTACAAATCATCTCTTTGTCACCAGATATTCGTTTTACTTTATAATGAGTTGTTGCTCTTCATTTATCAAAAGTAGGTGCCTTTTGGGGGAGCAAACCACAGCCATTTTACATTGAACTCCAACACAGAATTAGTTTTACAGAAAAACAAACCCACTTGCCAGAACTTTCTGTTAAAAATTAAAACTACTTTTCTTTCCTGGTGTATTCCCTTTACAAATACTCCATTTTGGTTTTTAACCCTAACTTTATATAATAACCCCCTTAATGCTGTGTTGAATTTTTTTATTTTTTTTTATTTTTTTTTTTTATTGTTTTTGACAGAGAGAGAGAGAGAGAGATACAGAGACAGAGAGAGAACTGAATTGGGGGAGCTCCCAGTTCAGCATATGGGTCTGCACGGGCCGGGGCCGGGATTCAATCCTCAGTCCCCGGCGCTGCAAAGTGAGTGCCTAACCCACTGAGCCATCCCAGCTTCCCTGTGTTGAATTTTTAACACAACTTCTGGAAGTGTTTTCTGAATTATGTTAGTCCAAATGAGATACTCCTTTTTTAAAAGGTTCCACATTAAAACAAGTAATGAGAAATATTAATACTATAACTTAGACCTCTTTCCTCCAAGTTCACAATGCCTTGTTGACCCTACCAGACTCGGTCTGGCCACAGGACCTTTGCACACCTTGCTCTCCCTGTAGGTCCTCGCACAGCCGGCACCTTCCTGTCACTTGGGCCTCAGATGTAGTGTCAATTCCTCAGACCTGTGATTGACTGACTATACTGTCTTATATAGTCATCTACTCATACTCCAGTCCCTTCATAGCACTTACCACCTCCCGATATGTCCTGCCTTCCATTTCTCTCTCTCTCTGCCATCCCCAATGTAGAATATAATTTTTGTGAGAGTAGTGACTGAGTTTTGTTCAACATTGCGTTCCTAGCATACAGAATAGAGTTGAGCACTAAAATGTCAACCGGTAATGGTTATTTCCACATTCTTGGAAACTCTGGTCAAGAATCCTTGGCATTGTTTTTAAAGCCGTCCTCTCTTTCATTCTGTTTTCTTCAGCCAGTCTTGTTTCTGGATTCACTTCCATGCTGGACAGCCCCTGTCAGCCTCTCCAAATCCACTCTTACTATGCCAGGCTCTGACCTAAGTGCTTTATTAGCTCATGTAGTTTCCCCAGTAATCTTAAGAGATACCTGATACTAATACCCACATTTTACAGAGAAGGAAACTGAGGCACATAGCCATTAGGTAAGTAGCCCAAGCCACACAGGATTTAAGGTTTAAAAAAAGATTCTGACTTCTGTGCCTTTAGCCATGCTGACTGAATCCCTCCTCTCCCCCTCTTGTCGACATCCTCAGAATCTTCCTCTATTGTGGAATTTCTTGCAGTCATTTCAGCCAGCGTTCTTGTTTACTTCTTTTTTTTACTTCTACTGCACCTGGAATTGCTACCACTTAGTTTGTTCCCTATTCTCCAAGTTGTGATTATTAACATCTTGTGATTAAAGGTCATCCTATAGGCTTTGGCTGTCTTCACCATATCATGTAGAATGGTGTTCAGACTATATTGGTGAAGCTAGATCTAGATGCACAGTAAATATTTGTGCAATGACTGTTAGACATTTAAAAATCTCTCATTTGATTTTTATTTCAGCGTTAATTTCTCTGAACCAATAAAATATATGTACCTTAAATTCTGTAAGGAAGTAGAGAAAATAATATCTTTAAAATAGGGGGAAATAGGGATGGAGTAAGTG
Organism: Craseonycteris thonglongyai; assembly: GCA_004027555.1. Taxonomy (NCBI): domain Eukaryota; kingdom Metazoa; phylum Chordata; class Mammalia; order Chiroptera; family Craseonycteridae; genus Craseonycteris; species Craseonycteris thonglongyai. The sequence continues at coordinate 32,632 of PVKE010005021.1, read as the reverse complement.
TTCTTCTAATGTTGGTGATCTTCATTAGTTTAGGAAATTGGCTTGTTAGAAGAAGTACAGAATGATCAGGGTTTTAATGTAGATCAGAGAATAATTTTAATTGTACTCTGAAATGAAATGAAATATATGGATGGCAGAAATCCAAACCAAGGTGAATGTCTTCTGTATGAAATGTCCCAGAGCAGTTGTTCCTAAGTCCCCTAGTGAGTCAAGTGTGCTGAGAAATGCTTTTTAAGCAACAGGACTCACTCAGTAGTAAATAGATAATAGGTGTTTACTTGCACAAGACAACTTGTGGCTGTCTTTTGAAACACAGTTCTCTGCCTCTCTTGTTCACATGATCTGTTCTGTCCTGACAGTCACCCTTTTGCGCCTTTCTTATTTGTCCAGCGAACCCAGCTCTCAGTGTAGTCTGCCTGCAGAAACAGAGAAGCCTTCTGTCATCAGAAGCTGCTCATCATCGCATAGTTGTGCAACTGGTTTATACTGTCAGGTTTAAAGTAATAGTGGGAACTGTATGTTCCCAGTAATACCTGATGTAGCAGAGAGCTAGCTGTCTTTAATTTGATCTTTTAGTTGACCTTAGAACCTAGCTCTTCAGTTCTCGGATGTAGTCAGAAGCAATGCAGAACTTTATTTCCAAAATTGTGTAATTTGTGCTTGTTCTGAGCCTGACTTTTTACATGTGGTTTATTTCAGATGGCTCGGCACAAAATTTCTTGCCTGAGGAGGCAACTTAGAGAGAGGTCAGAAGGCAGTACATCCACTCACTCATTCCATGAATGTTTGACAAGCACTGTGATTAACGAAAGAGGCATGATGAGAGAAATACAACTAAATAGAACATATAGTGATACCATGTGTTAAGTGCTACGAAGAAAACAAGCACATTACAGTAGGTAATGAGACAGACTCAGGGTCCTCCTTTCTGAGAAGACATTAAACTGAAGCCAGAAGGCTGATGACGTGCGCCCCTCGCTTCAAAAAAAGGGAGAGAGGCTCCAGACTGAGGAAAACTGGCAAACTATGTACATTTTTGTTAAAGGGGGTTTCATGATACTAAATATTGAGATGATCAATTGTAATTACTATGGCTCTTACTATTAATGTCTCAAGTTCATTGCCTAGCTCTTTAAAAATCAAAATCCGTTTCCGAGTAGGATACAACTTAAAGCTTGACTAATCATTTTGTTATTACAAACACAGGATAGTACAATCTTTTCTTTAATTTGTTCCTTTAAAACCAATGTCTTAACATCATCCTATTGGAACTTCAGGGACAAATGACCAGAAAGGAAAGACCTGGAAAAGCTATTGGTTAGAACTTTTTTGCTATAGGTAACACAAGACTCAGCTACCAGTATGTTCAATGCATGGGATTTATTGATTTACATAAGAAGTGTGGACTCTGGCAATTCAATGGCAGCTTAATACGGTGTCCCCAGAACAATCAGGGACCCCAAGTCTTCTTTGCAGGCTGTCATCATCAGCATGTGGGTTCTCTCCTCATGGTCACCATGGATGCTGCAGTTTGGGGCATTACACTCTTGACACAGTGGTAGGCAGTGAAAGAAAGGAGGGGCACTTGTTCCAATGTGTTTCTTTTTAGTGATGGGAAATTTTTAACTAGAACATCCAACCCTCCCACTCCCACCCCCATTCCTCCAGTTTCATTGGCTAGGGTGCCAGTCACTATCCAGGGGGTTGAGACTGCTCACACTGTCTTTGAGATCAGTCACCCTTGAGTTTGGGGAACCGTGGGGGTCACCTATTCTAAGCACACTGAAGGGTGAACACCCAACAATATCAGGGCATGTTCCTCAAGGAAACAAAGGGGAGTGGACAGGAGGAACGAATGGCTATTGGGAAGACCAGGAGTGGGACCTCAGGAGTGTATGGTACAGGTATCCCTGCTTTTCCAAAGTCTGCGTGACAGCGCTTCGCATTTCCTGAAGACCTAGAACAGTACCTGTATTCACTAACTGAAAGAAATCTGAAACAGGATTTTCACTTTTATGAAACTATGCAAAAAGCGGAAACAGCACTCAGCATTGCTTTGCACTAGGCATTGGAGAGGCAACGTGCACCACAAGCAGCAAGAGGGCTCCCCCCCTCCCATACTCCTCCCCCGGGGAACCACACTCAGCATCAAGCCCGCAGCTTTCAACTGTGTGAGCATCTGTGCTTTCCCGCAATCTTTTCTGTGCATCCCCCTGAGCAAGGTGTGTCCTCAGGTATCAGAAAAGCACAAGAGGAGCTCCTAAGGGTGTTACACTTAGTGGTAAACTGGATGTAATTAGGTGTATTTGATATGATTTGATAGGTCATTTTTGGGGTAGTGGAAGGCTCAAATTTTTGTTCTATATAAATTCATGGTAACTGCTTCTTTGCTTTATGCCAGGGGTCTCCAAACTTTTCAGCCCACGGGCCGCATTAACTATCAAACAGCAGTTTGGGGGCCGACTACACACTCAAGGTCCAAATAAAAAAAGAATCAAAACATAGATGTTGTTTTTAATTATTTATTTAATATTATTTTATTCAGATAGAAAGGTCTCCATGGGCCGGATGAGAGGGCCTCGCGGGCCGTAGTTTGGAGACCCCTGCTTTATGCCATTTCAGCTTACAAAAGGTTTCATAGGAATGCTCTACTTCTGGAAGAGGGCGAATCCTGTGTTACTGTTACTGATGAGGGCTGGGTACAGAGCTGCTAGAGGATGCTCATATTTTCACCTGCATACTTAGTGACGGTCTTATTCCCGGCACTATTGGGTGAAATGATGAGAGGCAGAGGGTTCGGTGAACCATGGCCTGACTAGGTACTTTCTGTCATATATGAAATGAAATAGGGCAGGCACACAATGCCTTGACACATATACAATAAACCTTTTTGTTGTTGTTGTTAACTTAGATGTCTTATAAAATATATAATAAAAATAAGGAAGTATATACAATGTGTATGTATAAAGAATAAAACGAAACTTACCTGTTTCTAGGACCTAGGTGACCCTCCCCAGTTGCATCCACTACTCTTCCTAAGGGGGTAACTACTGACCTGAATTTCTGAGTTAATCCTCTTCTTTTTTTATAGTTTGTATGTGTATGTTTCCTTAAGCTTCTCAAACTTTCCTATGTATCGGAATTACCTAGAGAACTTGTCAGAGCACAGACTGCTGGACCCTAATCAGGCTTGATTTGGTAGTTCTGCGGTTAGGTGACCCTGCGTTTCTAAGTTTCTCGGGTGACACTGGTGCTGCTTGCACAGTGACCACCTCCTGAGAACCACTGTTCTGACAGTGGACTGTGTAGATTTCGCCTAGTTATAAGTGAAAGCATATGTATTCTTCTGTAACTTGCTCTTTTTTTTTTCAATTCGACATTATGTTGTCTAAATCCACCTTTGGTGATATGGGGAGGTATGGGTCATCCATTTTCACCATTGTATAGTGTTCCATTTCTCATTAATCCTTACAGCTTTGTGGAGTAAAAGGAAGAGAAAAAGGAAGCAAGTTGCTTAAGACACCAACAAAAGTTTATTCCACAACTATCAAGTGTCCAGCACAATGCCCCTTGCCTCACGTGGCTCGGAGTATTGTTGCTACCTTTGAAAAGAAAGGTTCTGGCACGTCACTTATCAGAAGGATAGAATTTGTGAAAGTATGAAAGACATATATTCTCTTTCAAATCCTCTCAATAGTCATATGGGGCATATATTTTTATAACCGTTCATTAGAAATGTTAAGAAGCTTGCTCAAAGTCACAAACCTAACACAAGGCAGAGCCAGATTTTACAAATCATACCGTGTTTTCACTGTACATTGCTGCCTCCCTATGGCTAAAAGGCAGGCTTTCTCTATCTTTGGCATTTATCTAACAACTGAGGAACACTCCCCTAAGGTATCTGCATGTCCTCTGAAATGTGATTTCAATTAGTGTTACCTGAACACTGAAACCAGCTTTCATGGTTCTTTCCATAATTAGTTGGAATAGATATAGCATTAAAAAAGGGTGGGAAGAGACTCGTTGACACATTGTACTCTTTGTTGGACTTGGATATTTGACTTGGATTTACGTGCCTGGCAACTGACTATACCACCTTGTGCTTTTGTCCTGCAGAGGATTTCCGAAGAAGGCCAACAGAACTGCTAGAATTGCCTCTGATGAGGAGATTCAAGGCACAAAAGATGCTGTCATTCAAGACCTGGAACGGAAGCTTCGCTTCAAGGAGGACCTCCTGAACAATGGCCAGCCGGTACTGAGAGAGGGATTTGGGGCCTGAACTTGAAATGTTAGCACCCCACATCGAAGAGCTCTCTGCTGCTTCACTAAGGCTTAAGTTCCAAAGATTTGTCCACAAGATTGATTTTATTGCCCCTGAATCTCAACATTCCTATTAGTGTTATGGCTTGAATCTAGGGAAAAGGGAGAAGAGAACCAGCTTCTGCTAGGGCTTCGTGGCTTCCTCTTCCTCATGCAAGCATTCTTGGAAGTAAAGGTAGCAAATTGGAGATAAAGGAAGGGGGAAGGGTTGATTTTAAAGTTTGGAGTAGAACAAATGAGGAACTGCCATGTTACAATATTTAGAATAAATCCCTAGGAGGGATAGGATGTGGGAAGGGGAGGAGAAAGTCTTCTGAAATGATTTGCATGTACCCCAAAGCAGTGAATTGGAGTTAAAAGTACTAAAAGGAGAAGTGGGATTCTATGACATTTACTGCTTCTACACAAAAAAGATCTTTACCAAAGAAACCACTGCTGATGTCTAGTGCTACTCTAGGCCATTACTAGATACTGACTCAGTAATCTGAAAGAGTAAGGCCTGTTTCAGTCTTGTTCTAGTGTGTCAGCAAGACAACTAAACTCAAGACAAAAAAAATCGCATTCTAAGTCTATAGAATTGTAAAGTAGATAAATAGGTCTTGTTTTAAACACACATACACACACACACACACACACACACACGATGTTTTCTCCACTGGACTTAAATGTTTCCTCATTAGTTGTGTTTTTGCTTTTTACTTACCCTTTCATTTCACATCAGAATGTTTTAAAGGTGCAAAAAAGATTTCCCAGGTAAATTATGAAGTTAGCACCAGGAAAATTTGCTTGACTCTTAAGTACAAGAGGAAAGGGGTTTTTTTTGCATAAGGTCTCTCAAGAAACCTTTTTTCAGAGTAGAAAGCTCTCTGTGCTAATTGTTTTCTAATAACTTTAATTATCAAGCATTGATAAATAAAACTGTGAAAGCAGACCATGTTTGATTGAAACTGTGGGGGATAGAGGAGGGGTATTGAATGATGATTTTAATTATTAGGGCATTCTAATCCATGTTCAGGAAGATTAAAATTCTAATGAGATTTTGTGTTACTCATTTCACTGAGAATAGAAGATTCTCACAAAGAGAAAATATTTTCTTCCTGAACTAAGTGATTGCATGTGTACATATACATACTCTGGAAGTTTTCCCTGGCTCTGTCAACTATACTAAGCCCTTTGTAAGATTAGAAGTACTTACGGGAACTTTATCACAGCAGGTACAGAGTGGCATCTCACCTTTTCTTTTTCTCCTTTTTGGTTGTTTGCGTATTCCTTATGGGCTAAGACTCTCCTGGTTAAAGTAAGATTCCTATAAGCTATTATAGTATATTATGTATATTATATGTATACAGTATATATACACTTTTTAATATCTGTTTAGCAGTAAATAGCATTCACAGTAACTTCCATAATTTTCCACATTTGAGAGTTTAAAAGGACAAGAAAAGTAAGGTTTCCTTTTTAGAAATGGGACCTTCAAACAACTTTGTCCTAATGTTAAATATTATGTTACTTATTTTTGGCTCCTGTACACAGGGCTTATATATATCCACATGGAATAGTGCTTAGAAACAGAACAGTAGTAGCAGGTGCATTCTGGTGAAGGACAAGATATCACATTGTATTTTTTTGCTTATAAGGAACAGAGTGGATGTTACTGTTGTCTTCCCTTTGATGTTGATACAGTTCCCCATGAAAATACTGGGGAGGCTTTTAAGGAGGCAGGTATTTACCGTATTTTCCGGCGTATAAGACGACCAGGCGTATAAGACGACCCCCTAATTTTACAGTTAAAACATAGGTTTAGGCCTGTATTCTCTGTATAAGACTACAGCCTCGGAAGTGGGGGGTAGTCTTATACAGCAAATATAGGCCTAAACCTATGTTTTAACTGTAAAATTAGGGGGTCGTCTTATACGCCCGGTCGTCTTATACACCGGAAAATACGGGAAAACTCTCTTTTAAAATGGAACTCACTGGTTCTTTTTTTGACAGACATGGTAACATTAATTTAAATAATAACATACTGGACTGAGACACTCCATGCAAGCGACATCTACTTCCACATCTTGTCCTCTGTTCCTTCTTTATTAAATGAAATAATTTGAACTTTTTAGGGCTACTTGTCATTTGGCACTTGACTTGTTTCACTTCCCGGTTTCAGCTGGGACTGGAACCACTGATTACTGGAAATTTTAAATTTCCAAACATATTTTTCTGATTAGTTTCCAATAGAATTTATATCTATTTTAAGAAGTTTGGAAATGTATCTGAAATAACTCTGTACTCTTTTTTTTAGATTCTGCTTTACTAATTGTTCATTTTCAATCAAATATTTGTTTGTATTCTCTATTTTCAATTAAATACTTGCTTTGCCCCTGATGGCCCAAATAGTCTCTGAAATTTCCTCCTAGACTATAATTCTAGGGCATTTTAAAATCAACACTCAAGAGTAGGAATCAGCCCAACAGACAGAACACAAATGTTGGCATTTCATTGTGTAAGAATTGCCTAGCAAAAATGATTTCAGCCAAAGTGCGCTGGTTGCTAGATTCAAAAACATTACCACCTTCTTTGCCTGATGGGCAAGCAGTTTGCCTCTGAATAGAATCATAAATTGTGAATATCGGCATTGGCAAGTATCATTGTTGTTTTTTTTAGGGTGATATTGGTTAGTATAAATTATATAGGTTCCAGGTGTGTAATTCTATAGTACTTCATCCATGTGTTACAGTATGTGTTCACCATCCAGAGTCAGCTTTCTTTTCATCCCCATATATTTAGCTCCCCTTACCTACTCTTTCACCCCCCCTCCCCCTTTATCCTCCTCAGGTAACCACTCAACTATTGACTGTGTCCGTGAGATTCTGTTTCTTTGTTGCCCTCAGTTTTATATTCCACATTTGAGTGAAGTCATGTGGTTCTTAGCTTTTTCAGTCTGGCTTATTTTGCTTAGCATGGTGATGATGTCAAGTTCTATCCATGTTGTTGCAAATGGCAGTACTTCATATTTTTTTATAGCTGAGTAATATTCTGTTGACATTTATACAGTGGCAAGTATCTTTCATAGGACATTTGTTAATTCAGCCACATGTAATCATTCTTTGTGGATTATTGCATTTGCTGACATTCACCTATGTTACACAGCAGCCTAGGAAAATGCTCTTAGGCAGGGACCCTCAAAGCAGATTGGACCATCACTGCCAGCTGACCTAAACATTTATCATTAAAAATAAGTATAACACCATATTTTTTATATAGTTCCTGCCTTATTGCTTATTTTACTCACCTTAAATGTCTGTTGTATCAGTTGGTGGTTCCCGAGCTTAGTTACCCCATCCCCCAATCCTGGATTAGGCCATTAGGACCAGAAGGGGAGGTGAAAGGCAGGACATTAGAAGCAGGGGAAGGAAACAGATTTCCTCTTACATGCAGGTTTCTGCAAGTTTGTTTGGTTTTTAAAATTCTTTTTCATGAGGCAGTATATAATTGTGATGTTTCTAATTCTGTATTCTTTGTAACTTTGTTTAGAGGCTAACGTATGAAGAAAGAATGGCTCGCCGGTTACTAGGTGCTGACAGTGCGACTGTCTTTAATATTCATGAGCCAGAAGAGGAAACGGCTAGTCAGGTACGGTGTTCCTTTGGACTTCTTAGAAAAGTGACAATTACTATGTCTCCTCTCCATGTTTTCTGGGTTGTTTTTTTTTTAAGATTTATTTATTGTTTTTGACAGAGAAAGAGAGATACAGTCAGAGACAGAGAGAAGGGGGAGGTCCCAGAGCAGTCTCCATAGTTGTATATCATTGGTTTTTCCACATAGTTTCATTCCACAGGTGGGCAGGGCTGCACAGGGCAGGAACTGGGCCGGGGTCCAGTGAGAACTAAACTGGGGGCACTACCCAGTTCAGCATATGGGTCCGAATGGGCTGGGGCCAGGATTCGATCCTCGGTCCCCGGGGGCTGCAAAGTGAGCGCCCAACCCACTGAGCCATCCCAGCTTCCCCTCCCCACACTTTTTATGGATACTATTCTTGGAATCAGTTCTGTGGAAAGTACAGGGCAGGTCAATGGAACACATTATTTTATTTATATTTATTGAGCACATACTATGTGCCAGACATTAAATGATTAATAGAATTCTCTTTATCTTCTTATCGTTCAGTTTATTCTTTCAAGTATCTTTCTGTTTTTCCTGTCCTGTGCTTTAGTAGACAGTTTTATGTGGAGAAACCTATTTTTCTCTGAAATTGTTTAAAACACCTAGTGAATATAATTTCAAATTATATTCTTAACATCTAGTCAAAATAAAATGTTTATATACAGAGAAAACTGTATTTTCCTTCACTTATATAGTTATAAATCACTAATCAGCAGAAAATCTAAAGTGCTGTTTTGTTCTGGTACCACCAAAAGAAGTCACTTCGTAGGTTTGATATAAACTGTTTTTTAATCTCCTCTGTTCCTGTTTGGAGTTTCCAGATAGAAACTCCATATTAAAGAAAGCACTTTTCAAACAAGTTAAGGGATCAAGTAAACTCTCATGTCTGTTGAGGAGTGCATCTGCATTCTATATTTGAAGTTTTTCTGTGTTAAATATAGCTACCACCAAAATCTCACTTAACCATAGAAATCTTGCTAGATTCTTATTTCTATTATTAGTCTTCACTTCTTTTTTTCTACCATTACAGGAAATTGGGTCTCCTCATGCTTCTGTAGGGACTACTCTGGATGGTCAAAAGGTTAAGCTTTTCACCTTTCTTCTCTTTCTAGTCTTTCACTGTTATCTATTTTCTTATGTTTTTCTTTGTTTATCTGCATATCTTTACTGCCATATATGAATTATAAATACTATGAAAGTGTCTATTCACATTTAATATCAGATGAATAAAATTACTGCAATATGATTTTTTTCATGTTATTTCTAAATTTGAATTTGATTGTCATTAGTACATACTCTGAACTTCAAATTGTGAAAAATTTCTCATTATACCTTTCTAGGGAAAAAGAGGTACTTCTTAATCTGATTAATTTCATAGTAATTAGACAAAATAACTTGTGTATTTTTTGCAGTTTTCACCATAGTGTATTTCTTCTCTCGAGCCAACAAACATTTAAAGCTTGACTAATTTAAGTGAAATCCTAGTTAAAACATTTTATTTAATATTAAGAAAATATTTTCTAACAGGCTGCCTTGTCTTCACTGTACTTTGTAAGCCAGCAACTGTAGGATCTACCTTAATTGCCATAGGATGATGATGGTATCTTTACTTTAGTTGTTTAACAAACATTTTGACTGACCGTCAATCCTATTTTTCTTTTGGAGAGAGTGGAAAATAGGTCCAAATAGCTGCAGAGCTGAGGAGTCCAGAAGCTATGTGGCTAAGGATTGTTTTGAGTGAAAAAAACATGCTGCTGCCATTTTTTCCATTGTTTGGTAAAATGCTATATAATGTTGCAGCTGCTTGCCACATGTACTGTTATTACCCCTCTAGAGAAATTCACCACCTTGGCGGCTTTTACCCTATAGAAAGACATCAGTGCTCATCATGCCTTATTTTTATGAATAGTTGAGGAATATATAGCCATAGCTTTTTTCTCCCCGCCCCTCACATGCTGCCCCTCCCACCCCCCATCCCCCAGAAAAAAGAGAAAAAAATTTATCTTCTTAGTTTTGGGGGTGAATTTGGGCAGGGGGATGAAGATAATTTGAAATATCATATATACATACTTCCAGATGTTTTTTGTTTCATACGGAATCGAAATGGGCTCAGACTTGTTTCTAAGCTCTGTGGTAATACCACTGTCTTCTGAGTGCCTGTTGGAGAGGGGATAAGACTCATGACACATTGCACCACAAAAGATTGAGGTTGTTAATGTGAGGTGCTCTGTTTGACACAGGAATATAAAGTCTCCAGCTGTGAACAGAGACTCATCAGTGAAATCGAGTACAGGCTGGAAAGGTCTCCTGTGGATGAATCAGGGGATGAAGTTCAGTATGCGGATGTGCCTGTGGAAAATGGAGTGGCACCGTTCTTTGAGATGAAGCTGAAACATTACAAGATCTTTGAAGGAATGCCTGTAACTTTCACATGCAGAGTGACTGGGAATCCCAAGCCAAAGGTGAGCTGATCACATGACTTTTCAGGAGTCATATTTTCTGAGGAAGAGTTTAGCTTCCAGAATACTCATGATGTCAACTGTAAAATGTGTGAACTACTGTAAGTTCAGGGCCATCTTCAGGAGGTATTAGAAACCAATAAGGGTGGAATAGGATGAAGTTTAGGTATGAAGAATAGTAGAATGGAATGGGAGAGGAAGCAGAGAATTAGAATTGAATAGAATTAAATAGTACAGAATAACCAATTAAATAATTAACAAGGAGCTTTTCATACACTTACATCATTTACTCATGTGATGTTAACATTGTTACTCCCAAATGACTAAAACTGAGCTCAGTGAAGTTAATTAACTTTCTCAAGGTCAGACAGCTGTGAGTGGCTAGGATTGGGCTCTGTATCATACAGAAAAGTATACCTAACACTGATTTTATAAAAACTTCCTATCTTTATAAAATCAAAGCTTTTGATATTTAAAAAGGGGGAGTAGGGTGACCTAGCTGGGAACCCCCTGTACAAACATATAGAAATGTTGATAAAGGTGGTCCTGTCTTTAAAGGGAACCTAGAATAACTGCTCACTAGGCCAGCAAAGCAATAACAAGATTACACTTTTTCCTAGAACTTGAGAAAAAAGAGTAAAAAAGACACCCTTGAGAAGTTAAAACTTCAAATTTACTCTATCATATGATATAGAGTCAAAAGCTGAGAAATTAATGGGAAATTTATTCCAGGCTGATTAAAACCTTTAGGTTTCTGGTAGAAGCAAGCAAAAATTGTCCCACACTTTCACACACTTTGAGGCATATCAGAGTTCTGCATGGTAAGAGGGAAGAAAAATGAGTTCCCAGTAAAAACTTAGAAACCATATGAGGAACTAAACAATTAGAGTCATTAGCACAAAAAGCTGGAAAGTAGAAGCCTAGGTACTGCACAATATTGAACAATCTTAAGGAGACTTTAAAATAACTATGTTCAAATGATTGAAAGAATTATCAAAGGAACAGAAACTTAAAGAACAGGACAGTACCAAAGACAAGGCATATTTATAAAATAAGCATTTAGAAATAAAAATACTCATTGACACTAAAAACTGGTGGTGTAAAAGCTGAAATAAGAGTGACGTAGTATCTGAAACTTCTGTTAGGCTCTGTTGCCCCGTGTGTTGTTTTGTTTTCTCAGTCAATTTTACCATTACATTCTTTGTCCTATGTTTCTTTATGGGGTTGGAATTCAATATTAGGCAAAGAGAAGTGCCTTAAATTCAAACCCATATCCACGTCCTAATAAAATGAGACTCAAACTATTGTTAGAAAAAAACTTCTTTATTATATTTTTGGTATAATTTGGATAATTGCTCTGTGTTCACAAACATGTTATCAAATGCCTATATTAAAAATAAATTTACAGCTTATGAATGAAACAACATGAAATTATAACTTGAACTTCCAAAATATTCACAAAAAGATCCCAAATGATTTTTAAACCTTATTACTCAAGGCTTAAGGTCACTAATGAAATTCTAAGATTATTGATTCTATTGTTCTTAATAATATGTTCACTTGAAGATTCGCTGTTGTTCTTAACATAACTGAATTTTTTCTGGTACCAATTTAAATGTTTCACATCTTTAAGAGAATTAGCTTTTTTTAAGAACTTTTTATTGTTAGATTCTCTTCTTCATGCTTCCTCTTCCTTTCCTCATTGTCATTCATTATCTTTCCACCCTGGTTTATTGAAGAATTACTTCCTCTTCCACATGTTACAAATTATATTGAGATGACTGAGTATGGAATAGCCATTATGTTTTTTTTTAATACATCCTATGTTAGCATTTATTTATTTATCTATCTTATTCATTCATTTAATTTGTGCCCTTCACATGCTTGTTCTAATTGAGACATGAGAAGATTGAAAAGAATTTCTAATTCACCGTTTTCATTTCTTGTACCCTCCCCTCTTTATTAGCAGTCTTGGTAAAATTTTGGAACTATTTGTTACTTCTCATTTGAAAGTTGTATTCCAAGTATAAGCAGGTGAAAAATATGATTAAAGGAAAGAGATAATTCTGAAGAACTGGCATAGTAACAGAATGTAAAAGGAACACATTGTATACTAATCCCAGCTTTTTTGTCCCATCAGAAATCAAACCACTGAGAAGAGTATGATAATTATGAAGTATCATGTTTAAGTTTTAGTTCTAAAAAATTATATAGTCTATTGTCTATTTGATTAATTTCCAGGTTCTGGAGATTAATTATTAATAATACAGTTTCTATATATTTGGAGCTAACCAAAAAATAGTGGTTGGAACAGTTAGAGGAGTCAGGTCCTGATTATTCATGTATTTAATCAGTGCTGCATGTTTCAGACCTTTTTCTACATTAGAAATGGACATTTCAAAAAGGTTTTTCAAATCAAAGGCTTTGTCAGGGAATTGAGTTTGCATGCCAGTAGTGGTCTCAATTTATATCTCGATATAAGGAAAAGACTCATTTTAAAAACTGAAGGCTCTAAAGTAAAAATCTTCTGTTAAGAAAGCTTTTGGTTGCAAGGAACAAAACTAACAAATTGTTTTGACTAAAAATGGGTTGATTTATTTCCTTCCCTAATGGTAAGTCTGGGTGTGGGTTGATGCAGGCATTAATTCAATATCTCAATCATATTAGGGCTGCTGACACTGTGATTCATCATGTGTAGTTCATAAACTAAGTCAGAAAGAATAACTAAATCACGAAAGTTCCATGGACTAGGGATTTTGTTTCAAGGTGAGTAAAAGGAGGAGGATTTTCAGAAGAGATAGTTTGACCATTAATTTTTTTTATTTGGTCAAGATTCCTTTTTACTTTATTACTTTTCACATTTAATTTTCTATCAACCCAAGTTAAAATATTATTTGAAAATTATACATTTAAATACTGTTGTGTTTTCTGAAACAGAGAGGGAAGAGCTGACAAACGTTCAACCTTTGGTCATATGCTCCTTGACCCAGAATTAAAGCAGTTGAGTTCTACCTGCCACCAATCCTTAACTGTTGCCTCCCTCCTTAACACCCTGTTTTAACACAAGTCAGTGGAGTTTTGGGTCTTATTTTGTTCTTCTAAAATAATCTTTTTACCTTTGCTTTACAAGTAATATATCTTAATTCAATACATTTGTTTCAGTACACTTGAAAACAGAAATTAAAAGAAAAATACCTATGCCACTTCAGAAATAATTGCTGTCAACATTTGATAGAATCCTCCATATAAATACTATATGAATGTAAATACCTACTTATATACAGATTCTAAAAAATAGAAAAGAAGATACATAATTTCTAAAACTAAAATAGAATTAAACTTGTTTGTTACCAACTTCTCTTCAAAAAAGTTTCCTATTCAGGTGTTCTGTTTAACATTTTAACATGAAAATTCAGATCAGCTCTGCAGACCATATAATTATTCATCTCCTAAACAAAGTAGTTCTACACACATCCTTAATTTTTAATCTGTTTCCTTCCACAGATCTATTGGTTTAAAGATGGAAAACAGATCTCTCCAAAGAATGATCATTATACCACTCAAAGAGATCTCGATGGGACCTGCTCTCTCCATACTACAGCCTCCACCCTAGACGATGATGGGAATTACACAATTATGGCCGCAAACTCTCAGGTAAAAAAGTATAGGTCTGTCTTCAGTTCTGTGTATAGTTGACCCTTAAACAACAAAGGCTTAAACTACATAGGTCCATTTATACGTCGGTTTTTTTTCAATAATTGCTGTAAATGTATTTTCCTAGCTTGCTCTATTGTAAGAATACAGTAATACTATGCATAACATACAGAATATGTGTTAATTGACTGTTTATATTATTGGTAAGGCCTCTGGTCAACAGCAGGCTATTAGTAGTTTTGGGGGAGTGAAAATTATATGTAGATTTTTGGATGCGTAGAGGGGTCAGCATCCGTAACTCCTATTTTGTTCAAGGGTCAACTGTATAGTGCTTATAGGCATTTATTTGGACATATGAACTGTTTAATTAACAGGTGGAATCATATCTCTTTGACTTGAAACTATTTTCCCAGTTTCTACATCTGTCTTGGTTTTGGAGCATAGAAATTTTTCATTCCATGAGGCTTTATTCCATTGGGTGTTTTTCTTCATGAATAATTCTGGTATAGATGTGCATTGTTTCCAAAATTATTGAGGGCTTAATATGTATACCTATTATGTAAGTACCGGTAATGGGGTTGCAGTGGTGGAAAGGACAAAGTCTTAAGACAAAATAAGCCAGTAGGCAAAATAAATTAGTATTTCAGATAAGGTGAAGTCTATGTACAAAAAATGGAGAAAGGGATAAAGTATGTATATACTATAGTAGAAAAACAGAAAAGTAAAATATTTAAAAGAAATACATAAGAAAAGTAAAATATTTAAAAGAAATACATACATATATATATATATATATATATATATATATATATATACTTAATGGAATTTAAGTAATACAGAAGTAAAGACAAATTTTAATTTTGATAGCATCAATATACAGTAGTCCCCCTTTAACTGCAGTTTTGCTTTTCACAATTCAGTTACTAGTGGTTAGCTACCATCCAGAAATATTAAATGGAAAATTCCAGAACTAAACAATTCATAAATTTTAAATTGTTTTAGATTGCATGCCATTCTGATTAGCATGATGAAATCTTGCACTGTCCTACTCAGGATGTGAATCATCCCTTTGTCCAGCATATCCAAACTATATGTATAGTATAATAAGATACTTTGAGAGAAAGACAACATTCATATAACTTTTATTATAGTATATTGTTGCTAATCTCATATGCATATATAGGAGAAAACGTAGTATATACGTGTAGTGTTTGATATTATCTGTGGTTTCAGGCATCTACTGGGTGTCTTGGGATGTGTTCCTCCACAGATAAGGTTCGGGACTACTTTATAGCATTCAGGATTTTTTGTTTGTTTACATCCAGATGTTTTCTCTTGTTTTTCTCCTTTGGGTCAAAAAATCAACTGACTATTTAGAATTTAAGAGGTGGCTACCTGTGTATCATGTTCCCATTTAAACTGATCATGTCACTGGATAAAGAAAGGGATAGAAACCAAAACAAAGAAATGGTACAACAAAGACCAGAATCGGGGAGCAGTATTGACACTGAAAAGTCTAGAAGGTTTAGATCAGTGGTAAGAGAATGAGCTTAGGCTTCGAGCAGGTCTGTCATGGAGTTCTAGCTCTGCCACTCGTGACCTGTGTCACCTTTTGCCAGTCACTTAACCTCTCTGCTCCTGTTTCCTATTTTATGCAGTGACAGTAATATGGATTTAAGTAATACATGTTACACCCAATAAGCGCTCAGTTTACCTGGCACATAACATGTTTTCAATAAATGCTAGTTATTATTATTTTAACTCAAAAACACTTAATAACCCTGTTTTAGAGAAGCAGTCAAAAACTTGGCAGAAGCCTGTGGAACCAGGATGTAAAGGATCAGTTCTTTTTCTAGGTGTTCCGCTCCCACAGTCCTGTTAGTAAGCGAATCAGTCTGGACTAAAATTCCTACCCAGCACATTGCTGGTGTGTGGTCTTCTGACCTCCTGGCTTTTCTGTTTTACCAGCCCCCTGGGAAAGAACTTGAGCAGCAGATGTGGCCATGCCACAGCTGCCACCGCTATGGGCTTGTGAGCTGGAGAGCAGGCCACACCCACAGCACAGCTGACAGGAGCCACACATGAAGCTGGGAAGCTGCTCTGCTCCCAGCACACTCAGGGCCAAAAGAAGGCCCCTGAGAGCGGTCACTGTCCTCCTTCCAGGCCCCATGAATGCTGCTGCTTTACCAAACCCCAGGATAAGCCCCATGGCTAACCCTGTCAGATCCTTTGACTCCACCCTTTGAAGAAAAGACAAAGAAGTGAGAGATAGACCAGTTTACATCATGTAAGAATATCCCGTTTCACCTGTGATTTAAGCAATATGATGGCTCTCAGGGAGCAAAGAACCCCGGAGGTCAGAGTAACCAGAGCAGAGCCACGCTATTCTAAACTCTCCTTTCCTACCTAAATGGCCAAAGGCATGCCTAGGAGGGGACACTTAGGGAAAGAATCTGAGGAAATCCTAGAAGTGTGCATTTAGGCCTCGAGGTGAAATTGTTGTGAGAGAATTTTTATATTTATGGCACTTGGCAGTAGTTGCTCTTCCAAATTTCTGAGCTTCTTGCCTGGTTGATTTTAATTTAGAAAGTGTAACTCCTTTTCTATCTTGGGGTCTTAAGTATGTCAGATGTAGGTTTTGTGAGCTGTCACCTAGAAATGGGATTGAACTTCACTACCCATTAGAAAAACAAAGTGGTATTTAAACCAAGACTAGTGGTAGACCATTTTTTCTATCTAACCCTTGGCAGAAGTTATCATTTGCTGCTGTAATTGAAATATTTAATAGTGTCATAGTTTCAATTTTATATTATTATCCACTAAAATATTTTGCCATTTGTGAATTAAAGCATGATTTAAAAGAAGCATGACATAAGGAGGCACTGAAAAATTTTTCAAAGGTAAAAGCTAAATTATTGAAGATATAATCCCAAAAGCATAACATGTAATGCACAGAAAATTGAGGTTGACTCCCTACTTCCTTGATGCCCTTTGGTTACCTTAAAATTTTTTTTACATTTTAAAAGTATTTGGTTTTGAAAGGAAGGTAACTACACCTATTTTTTTTTCTGGTACTCTACCTAATGTAAAATAACCAAGGGAAAGAGGAAAAGGCCAGAGTGGAAAAAACTTGTTCAGTAATGAAGCACAGAGAGCAGAGCTTCCCTGAGCAATGGAAAATAATCACAGAAAGCAGCCAAGAGAAAGGGTGAGAACCAAAGAGGAAGATACTAAAGTTCAGCAGAATATGTTATAGAATATTTTTCCACCTGGGTTAATCTTTGGGGAATAAGAAACATGTTATTGTTGACTGCATCCAAATTCTACTTGGGGTAGAACACACAGATCTAAACATACACTAGACTGTGTAGCATACTCAGTGTGTGCCGCTCAGGCAATTCATAAGAGACCAAAGTAATCACATAGTTTAGTGAAATAATGAGTGATTGTGCAGTGTTACACTAAACATAATGCCAGAATGAGGATCACAAGTACAATTTATATTAGACGTAATCCTGTCTTTAAGACGCAACTAAATCTAAACACGAATGTTTTGCTTTGTTTTGTTGTGTTGCTAAGTTACTCTGTACTACACTTGGATTTTGGAATGGCTATTTTGCAGTTCGATGTTTCCTCAAACTACATTATGTATACAAGTGGCAAACTTTTAAAAGATCTGTGTGCCACAAGTTAAATTTCATAAACTAGGAAATATAAATGTTATTTCCATATTATATAAATAATTGGCCTTGCATGAAACATCAAATAATCTTTACAAGCTGGATGTTTAATACAGAATCACTTTAAGAATTCAAACTTATTACTTGTACTATAGCTTTAAACAGTGGATTTGTTTGGAATAGAAAAGTAACACAGCTGAGTTAAATTTAAAAAGTTGGTTTGTTGAATATGTTTTGTTTTAGCATTGTAAGGTTGCCTGGCTCATTTCAAGCTTCACTTTAAACATTCATGTCCATTATTACTTCATGTGTTAATAATAAAGCAGAGAGAAATAACAAAGTTAACAACAGCAAATGCAAAAGCATTAATGTGCACCAGAGCCCACTAATTATGATGATTACTAGGGATAACTGGCACGTGAGTATGATTAAAATTGATGTTAATTTTGCATGATCTGCCTCATAAATAAGATGTTCAGAGTTAAAAACCTGAACTTTCATTTGTGCACATTTGAGGCATCTTTTCAAAAATGCTTCACTGAATATTGGATTATTTTTTTCAAATGAAAATGTCTATTAGACAACTTGTTTGGATGCTTTTTAAATGCTCCTGATCATTTACTGATTAATAATATATTTAGCCAGTAACACTATATTATCAAAATAATAATTCTATCTCCCGAAGACCATATCTTTCCCTTTATATTCAGAAGTGAAGGGTGATATAAGAATAAAAAGGTGACAAATGGCAACATATTCCTTTTTCTTCAAATTGGTAAGTTAAGGAACTCTCTGTGGCAATATTTGTGTATATGGTTCTACATAATAGCAGTAAATATGCTGAAAATATATTAGAAATATGTAATCTTTGTAGCATACCAACCTATTTACCCCATTTTTTTGGAGAGAGGAGGAGGCAGGGCTTTTATACTCAACACAGTCCGATGGTTACAGCTAAGTAGGATATCTTTCATTTTACACCTCAAATACATTCATCACATAAACACCTTCAATAGACTGTGCTGTACACCTTTCAAGCACTAACATAAGTTAAATAGGTTAATCTATTCTCCACATATTCTGCTTTCTGTACTGAGAGTATTTGTTTTCCTTCAGAGTAAGTTACATCCTAATGCCAATAAAAATGGGCAGGAGGAGGAAGGAAGGAAATAAAGTCTATTATATACATGGGGAAAAAAGTTGTGTTTAATAAAAGAATTCTAAGGGATGTTTCATATCCACCTAGTTAAGTATAATTATGTCCATATTGAGTGCTAGAAGAATTAACATTTTGAGTATTTACTATGTACACAAAACACAATACCAAGTATTTTCACACCTATTAACTCATTTAATCTTCATAAGAACCCATGTAGGATTAACATGGTTCTGTTTTACAGATAAGGAATCTTACTAAGATGGTTAAGTTACCCACCTGAAGCCACTCACCTATAAGGGCTGAACAGGCTTACAAACCCAGACAGACTCCAGGGCTAGGGAGTATCATACGAAGGTCAGGGTTCATCCCAGCATCAAGAGCACTGACAGGCAGGGGAGGCGTGGGTTAAAAGAGGTATTTGAAAGAATCAAGAAAAGGAGGGAAGAGCATTCCTCAAGCAAAATATATTCACTTGGAAAATGTTATTGGCATCAGCCAAGCTGCTGGGGCCGCTAAAAAATCACCTTGATGCATGTCGTACATAATGTCTCAGACCCATAGTCACAATACCAGCAAGGGTGAATTTAATAATAATTTGTGGCATCAAGTGTGGCAGTCCCCCTTTATCTGCAGTTTTGCTTTTCCACTGTTTTAATTGACTGCAGTCAACTGTAGTCCAAAAATATTAAGTGGCAAATTCAAGAAGTAAACAATTTGTAAGTTTTGAATTGTGCACTGAGTAGCATGATGAGAGCTCATGCTGTCCTGCTCTGTCTTACCTGAGACATGATTCATCCCTTTGTGCAGTGTATTCACACAGTACAATAAGATATTTTGAAAGAGCACATTTGTATAAATTGCAGCATACTGTTATTCTTGTTAATATTTTTATCATAAGTATGTATGTTTGGTACTTTGCAAGGTTTCAGGCATCCATGGGGGTCTTGGAATATAACCCCTGTGGATAAGGGTGGGGAGCTACTGTACAATTTGATGTTTGTAAGACCTTCTTAAGATTCTCATGAGACAAACATTGCATTCAGCTTTTACAGAAGAAAAAAAAAATGACTTTGAACAAATTCAATGATTTGCCCAAAGTTTTAGGAAAAGTCCAAATTCAAATCTTTAAGAAACCTGCTTCCCCAAATTCAAGGTTAAATTTTAATTTTACCTATGTTTTTCTAAACATATAAGTGATTAGTTAATATTAACGTCTCCTATGGACCTCTGGGTTTTACATCACAAGGAAAAATCTATCCAAATTAAAATTATTAGTTGAAGCAGCAAAGCAAATAGTAAGCAAGCCATCTCCCAGCACACTATTTGTGTAAAACAAAACATACACTGTCTTGTCCTCAAGCTCCAAAAAAGAATCATGGGTTTTACATGTTCATTTGTTAGTCTCTACTAAGATGCATCTGTTGGGTAATTTATAATGGCATCTTCTGAGCAAGTCACATCTAAATTTTGTATGGCAGGCATAGATTTGGAAAAGTTAGATGAAATTTTCAGATTTCAGGACAGCTCAGGGAATCACAGGTGTGTGCCAAGAGCTCAGCAAAAGAGCATTTATATCATATAGACTGAACTTCAGATTCAATTAATCTAAGTTACAAATAATCCCCCTTCATAATGTTACATACTTCATGTCTCCTTGGAAATTTTCAGGAAAGGCTTGACCTCAATGGCAAATATTGTGAATGCTAGAGCAAGTTACATATCTAATGGTATAAGACTATTGAGAGTCTTTTTCTACGACCACCGCTTTCTATTTGTTAATTCCTAATTCTTCTATTTATATTACATTCCTGTGTGTCTTGCCTTTTGAGGGTGGTTAGGGCCTTTGAGAAGATCTGGAGAGCCCCACTAACTGGATGCTAGCCCTTCACTGAAGACTGCTATGGGGTTTCTCCTCTGTGTTCCCTCTACCTCATCTCAGCCCACTCTCACTTGGAACTCTGAAAGCAGTTCTTCAAAACAACAAAACACCTCTTGCTTCTGTTACCTGTCTATATTGGCAATTTGGAATCAAAATATGGGAGTAAATTTATTTTGACTATAAGTGCACATGAAGGCTGCTTTTCACCTTGGGCTAGAATTCCCTAAGTCTAATCAGTAATAAATCTGCTTCTCATTTTTTCTTTCTTGCTATTACCTTTGGCCATTTTCAGAATTTATATCTGTTCATTCTCTCGGGAGATGAGAAAAAATTATCTATTTTGCTATTCTGCTTGTAATAGTGAGTGGGGAAATTTAGGAGAAGGGGTAAAACAGAAAGCTAAAGTAACAATGAGTGATTTATTCATGTCATCTGGGCCTTTTAAATATTACTTCTGTCTATCCATATGACAGCATTTATCAAATAAGCACATTTAAGAAATAAAATATGACTTTGCATTAGATAGGCCCTTATCATATGACCCAAATATTATTGGTGCTTAACAATGCTGCTGGTTTTTAAATCTCAGATATGTTCACTTCACCCAAACATGGTGTGCTATTCTCATTATGCTCTCTCATTCCTGTGCATACTTCTTACAAAATACTCATTTGATCATGCTAGCATCTCTTTTAACGCGTCGTTTTTTGAAAGAGATGCCACTAACATTTATTACTGAAAAGATCTGACAGAAAACTAAAATCATCTAGTTTGATTTCAGGATTAGCTACAACCAGTAAAATGGAATCGTTAAGACAGTAACATCCTGGTGCTGTATAACTCAACTTCACATGTTAGCAAGTCCTTAGCAGATTACAGTGGATTCAGTGAGGATTGTCATTTTAAATACCATCCTCTATAAAACAGTAAAGCTTATTAAACTCAAGGGAAGTACATTTCTGAGCACGGTTGGTATCATTAATATGGCACATTGATTTGTTAATAATGCCTTGTGGAGCACAAGAGCATAAACAGTGCTTACGAGTTAGTTCTGCAAAGCAAATAATTTCCTTTCTGTCTCCCACAGGGCCGCATCAGTTGTACTGGACGGCTAATGGTACAGGCAGTCAACCAAAGAGGTCGCAGTCCTCGCTCTCCCTCGGGCCATCCTCATGTCAGAAGGTATTTCAGATGTTCCTTCTCATAGGTGTTACTATTATTTTATTACTGTAAATTCAACACTATTAGAATCATAATATGACCACAAAAGTGAACACAGTCTGAAGACAGAATGTAATTTCAGTCTTAAAGTGTATGGCTCCTTGGTTACTGTGCTCCTTTGCAATTCAGAAAGGGGAAAAGAGCAAACACTAATGTGTGCTAAGCCTGCTCAGCTATTCCATCACTAATTTTATAGGGCCCAATTTACATAGAGAATTCAACACACAGCACCTTTAAATGACAGGTCTCTTAATGAAAATACTAGTAAACAGTACACACATTGTTAAGGCCAAACTCCTCTAACCAAAAGCTGTATGTATTCACCATTATAAACTATTACCACTAGATTTCTTGATCAGCTAGTTTATTCATGTTCATTTTTCAGTTACTTACTTCAAAGCAGTATATTTTAGACCATAATCTTGAGATAAGCACTGAAAATATGGCAAGTACCGTATTTTCCGGCGTATAAGATGACCGGGCGTATAAGACGACCCCCTAATTTTACAGTTAAAACATAGGTTTAGGCCTATATTCGCTGTATAAGACTACCCCCCACTTCCGAGTCTGTAGTCTTATACAGCGAATATAGGCCTAAACCTACCGGTATGTTTTAACTGTAAAATTAGGGGGTCGTCTTATACGCCGGAAAATACGGTAAGTATCTGTTAACAATAGAGTGTGCTTCCCATTCCTAGTAGCCCTGAGTTTATGTAAGGATGCTGATGGAATGAGCAGGACTAGGCCTGTGTCTGGCTGTAAACCCAACAAAACCGAAATGGATAGCATCTCCATTCTCTTACATTATTTTCTTTTGTTCTCTTGTGGTCTTCAATATGTTTAAGTTTTTCCATGTGTCAGTGTCCCATAGAAAAACATTTCATTCAAAAATTAT
This sequence comes from Craseonycteris thonglongyai, assembly GCA_004027555.1. Lineage (NCBI taxonomy): Eukaryota > Metazoa > Chordata > Mammalia > Chiroptera > Craseonycteridae > Craseonycteris > Craseonycteris thonglongyai. The sequence goes on along the minus strand of PVKE010005021.1, from coordinate 9,708 downwards.
ATCTACATGGAGAAAAGTAGTAAACTATATCAAAACTGATAATTATTTTCCTATGTAATCTTTCATTTTGTTACATCTTAAGTATTTTTAAACTTATGTTCTTGTGATTACTGATAGAATTTGGATTCAACATCTTGCTCATTTTCTTAAGTCTTCCCTGCATTATTTTAAATTGCATTGCTCTTAAAAGCAAGAAAGAAAATCTGGGAGATTTGCAGCATTTTATTTTAAAGCAAATTACAAGGTGTCAGGTACATGAATAACTGATGAAAAAGAAACCTGCTTAAAACTGTAATTTGTTTTTCTGGTTAGAGAGAGATTAAATTTTTATAAAATGCTAAAAATGTTTAATATCCTGTAAATTTAAAATCACAGTAAAATGAAACAAGACTTTTTAAAGTGTAAACCTAAGAGCCTAGAGATAACTAAATCTGTGTTTCTACCCATCCATTTATTATCTACCTTGTTCTAAGGCCTCGTTCTCGATCAAGGGACAGTGGAGATGAAAATGAACCGATTCAGGAGCGTTTCTTCAGACCTCACTTCTTGCAGGCTCCTGGAGATCTGACTGTTCAGGAAGGAAAACTTTGCAGAATGGATTGCAAAGTAAGAGTTTGTTACTGCCTATAAATTGAATCCCTGTTCCTTTCACTGCCATGTCTCTTTAGTTCTTTTTTAGAAATTAGGTAAAATACTAAAGTGTTTTCCAGCTTAAGAGAAAAAATAAAAGTGAAGTACAGGTATATGGGATGTTTATATACTATTTTAAATCACCTTTCCTTTATTTCTAAATGTTTATTAAATATGTTTGTTACTTAGAACCCTATACGACATTCCAGAAAGTCACTGGGAGGTTTTATACCTTCAACTTTCACATTCTGTTAAAGTAATACATGGATTGAATCTGTCATATGCCTTAATCATTAATTAGTTGATCTTCACTCTTTATTCATACAAATTCTGTATGCATGCATTTACTCTGACTTTTGCTCCTAAGATAAGTTAGAGTGACATACTTCTTTCACTCATTTTATAGCAGGGCTTCGCAGCCCAGGGTAGACAAGTTTCACTGCATGTGTGAACTCTGAAATTGCAAACAAAATCATGCGTGATACAGTTTTCATCAATTTCTCGAAGAAGCTTGAGGCCAAAAATATTTACAAACTACTGCTCTGACATTTTTTTTACTTTTCCCTCCCATTATTTACTGACTTTAAATTCAAAATTTATGATAGCTCTTAAAGATAAGGTTTTTCAGAATTATTTGGGCTCCCTCTGCTGGTTCTTTTTGGGATTGCAGAACACAAATAGGTTTTTAGAGAATTTGGGCTTTGTTTTTTCAAAAGTAAATCTGGGCTTGTAGAAATGTATAAAAAGAATAAAAGGATCTATTCAAATTATGCCATGATTATAATTATTGACCTTAAATTCTTGAGATCAGGCTTTCTTTACTTAAGTAACCCAGAAAACGGGAAGGATTGTGCCCTATTCCCTGTGAATCACTGTGCACTGGCACAAATATACTGCAGATTAAGTGGGCGGAGATTTCACAGTGCTTTAGGCATCTCTGCTACTAAACATATTCTGGCCTCATTCAGTACATACCCCTGTTTGTCTAGGTTCTAACCTAGTAAAGTGGGAACGAACAGGTCTACTTTATTTCTAAACTTGGGAAAGGCCTGGAACTGATCGGTAAATAAACAAGTGTATGCTGGGAGCTGGGGAGAACAGGTGGACAAATGGGAGAACATAGGAGCCTCACCCTCTCAGGAGCTAAGCTGCCTAACTATTGCTTCCAAAATCTCTTTGTCCTTTCAACCAATAATTTAAATTTACTTAAATTTTTTTTTTTCTTTAAATTCTCTAGAGCGGGGATGGTGAACCTATGGCATGCGTGCCCAAAGTGGCATATGGAGCAATTATTTCAGCACGCGGAGCTGTGAATACCATTTAAAAAATTATTATTTATGCTCTTATAGACATAAAAATAATCGATACCTCTATCTCACTCGATGGGTTGGCCTTATTTCATAAACTTTGGCACTCAATTGCCAAAAGGTTCGCCACCCCTGCTTTAGAGCTTTGTGACATGGGGCATGGGGGAGGTGGCAGAAAGGAATTATGCAAAAAGACTGGAAGACTGGAATGTGAGTTTTCTGATTTTGGCAGAGTTGGGTCTTGAAAAGCATTGTTTTCACAGCACAACGGACATCTTTTTGCATGTAATTTCCCACTAGTAAATTTGGGATGGGGTAAAAAGGCTTTTTAATGGTGCTTTTCTCCCCATTAAAAATCAAGGGCAAAGCTGTAAAGAGTTGACAGATGGCAACCATCCCTACTCTTCACCACACAACTTGTTATTAGCAATTAAATCTGCTTTTGTCTGATGTCTGGTAACACAACTGTCATGGTCTCCAGATTTTATGATGTTTCCATTGTGATGCTAATTGGTTGATTTGGCTTTCTGGGTAATTTTCTATTGTTCTTGTTACTTACTTTCGAGGATTATAAAGTAATAGCCCTACATGCTGATGGATGCATTAACTAATGTCTCCACAGCTGTGGCAACTCTATGATGAGAAGCCTTATTGTGTATAAATGCCAGTTGAATATGTTATTGTTATTATAGTTGGACATTTTCCCACAGAGCTTAGGGCCCTGTGCTGACATCATCCCACTAATCTTATAACCCTTGGTGAAGTAAAAGACAGAAATTTTTAAAATCCCCATTTCACTTTTCTCTAGGTTGCTCTGTAAGTAATATTTACAGTAGTTGAGTCCATGTGCTTAGGAAACCTTTGAAGGTCTTAATCAAAAGAGTAATATAAGCAGATACTAAAAGCCATCTCTTTTGCTACCAAAGGAGAAATGTATGCTGGCTTCTTAGCTATTGATTTTATTGTTTTAATATTGGAGAAATTTATATGCACTTTCTTTCTGGTTTAGGTCAGTGGGTTACCCACCCCAGATCTAAGCTGGCAACTAGATGGAAAGCCAGTCCGCCCTGACAGCGCTCATAAGATGCTCGTGCGTGAGAACGGGGTGCACTCCTTGATCATAGAGCCAGTCACGTCACGCGATGCTGGCATCTACACATGTATAGCCACCAATCGGGCAGGACAGAACTCATTCAGCCTGGAGCTTGTGGTTGCAGGTAGGCTTACCTGTCTATCTTTTCTCTCTCAGAATAAACATCAGATTTAAAAATGTAAATTGCGTTAGTCACCAATATGGAAAATCAAACTACTAAGAAAAATCACTTGTTTCATCAAAGTAGCCAATTAGATCAAGTTATAAGGCTTAGAAATTCAGGAACATTAATTTTTCTTCATTGTAGCCATTGTTAATCTCCCTCCCACTAGCCTGGCTAAGAGAGAAAAGCATTTGGGTTTTTCTGGGTCATTCTGCTTCTCATGTGTGTGCTGGCCCGCACAATAGCATGGGCCCCTAGAACCAAACTTGATGTGTAAGAATTTGCTTATGCATCAAATTCTACATATATACCTAGTTTTTAAAGCACGTGCACTGATTTCAAGATTCAAAAATTTAAAACATTTCATTACCCCCAATATCATAGATTACACAGATTTTTTAATTAACTGTACTATTGTTATAGATAAACTGTGTTAAAGTATTGTTATATGATGTCTTAACCCTTAGATAAGGACAATATATTTATGGAAAGGTTTTTATCAGGCATGTTCAAGAAATAAAGTAGCAATGAGAATAAAGCCCAGGAGGAGCTACTATAATATCCTGGATAATGATTCTAGTAAGAGCACAAAGACCTTTCTCATAGAAAAACATGATCAGTATGTGGACTGTGGTGCTGTGTGAGCCATGCTTTTAGATTTTGTGTGTAGTCATTACTACACACTAGGATAGCTGTCTTTCATTCTCTAACTAGCCCTCAGCAGACTAACCAACTGTTTTGTTTTGTTCTCAAGTTAATTTACCTGTGCTGTGCTTCCTTCAGGACTGACACTTGAGGATCTAATGGAGACATCTCCATATGCCTCAGGTGGCACTTCTGTTAGAAGATGGCAATGCACAGTAATTGGAAGCAAAGTCTTTGACATCAATCTCAGTTCCAATCCCAGCTCTCACTTACTGACATTGTTCTGTGGCAAATATGTAAAAATTCTGCAGCTAAAGTTTCCCATATGTAAAATGGGGAACACGATGCCTCACAAGACTTTTTATAAGGATTAACTCTGTGAGGTTCTGTATCACCAGTACCATGCATAACAATGCTCCAAAATGGTAGATGTTATTCCTACTGGCAAGTTGCTATGACATTAAGACTCATTTCATATACATCTTATGGTCATGTCAAAATCAGGACCCAGCAAGAATACCAAGTGAGGTCTGTTCCCACCTCTCTAAAATAGCCTAGGTCAGGTAACCATGTAAATTCCAATAAAAATACAACCCTCTACATAATTCATAGTCAGGTATTTGAAAATTTCAGGTAAATTTTTATCGTCTTCACCAGTCTTTCCCTCACTCTGAGGAGTGGTGGAGAGACATGAATTCTAGAATTTGTTATTGGTGGCTCAGGAAAAAAAAACAACTAATTCTTTCTCTGAAATTGTTTTCACCTCAGATACCAGAAAATGATTTCCCACTGTATAATGGTGATATTTAGAGTATTAATAAGTTCTGGTTTTTTCAGGTTAATGAAATTATCCTTATTTATGGCTTCCTTCCTTCAAAATAATAATAAAGTCTTTTTTTATAGCCCTTCAAAGAATACAAATTGGAATCTAATTTATAGGATGTACATTCCTAGTTCATAGGTAACTATGTAAAACTGCCAAATTTAGACAAAGATGTCTCCCCTTTATTTTTCCCCCTTTAAATCCTATGTAGGTTTCAAGTAAGTTGGGACCTACAGATCTTCATAGCAAATATTTAGATAGCAGAGAGGGAATAAATCAGATTCTTAGAAACACTTGTCCTCCTCAGCGTCACTAGATGGCAGTGGTTGGTAAAGGCTGTGAGGCACACTAACAATTAGTGAAGCCATCCCAGATGCTAGCAACGACTTAGGAGTCTCAGGCAGCCTGTCAGACATGTTTTCTGTGGAGCAGATGGCAAGTGGCTATCACAGTAGAATTAATTGAGGAAATAAATGAGTGGAATGAAGCACAGGCACCTTTCTTAGTAAAAGAATAATTTGGAGAACTAGCATTAGTATTAATACCACCCGAAGTGAAAAATGGCATCATAAAACAGACCTATTTAAGCAATAGTACAAAAGCTTCTGAATGCTTTGTAATGCTCCTTTTGTCTATCACTCATTTCATGTTTTCTTAGCTAAAGAAGCACACAAACCTCCCATGTTTGTCGAGAAGCTGCAAAACACAGGAGTTGCTGATGGGTACCCAGTGCGACTGGAATGTCGTGTTTTAGGAGTGCCACCACCTCAAATATTTTGGAAGAAAGAAAATGAATCACTCACTCATAGTACTGACCGAGTAAGGTGAGAATACAGTGACTTAATCTGATTCTTCATAACTTCTTGGTCCTAATGATATATAAAAAGGCACTAGATAGCATGTAAATCTGTGTAAGTCATGCTATTGATGATATCAAAGACAAAAACCTTCATTATGATTCACCTTTTAGAAGGAAGCTATAATGGTATAAGATGAAGCACATTTTTACTTAATTTAATGGTGATTTTTTTTGTGTATATCTAAACAAAAAGAGTTCATTTGCTTCAATGGTGATAAACTATTCAGTGGTTTTGTAAAGGCAGATCCTTAACTAGAAATTAAGTGCAGAGATTTATTCTTTCCCATTAACTTTAATGGGGCCAGCAGCCTCTCCAGAATAAGTATGACCCTATTATCCTCTACTCACACAATGCTGTTTCTAATGAGCTAATTAAAAATGATGCTTTGTGTCCAAAGCCACTTTTTAAAAATTTAGAACCCTAATGACTTTATCCTTTTCTCTAGCATGCACCAGGATAATCATGGCTACATCTGCCTGCTCATTCAGGGAGCCACGAAAGAAGATGCCGGGTGGTATACAGTGTCAGCCAAGAATGAGGCAGGGATTGTGTCCTGTACTGCCAGGCTGGATGTTTACAGTGAGTGCCACTTCATCTCAGCTTGTTACACTTGAATTATGAAAAATCAAACATCTGAACAGCCAATCACATTACTTTATAAACTCTTACAGCTGTAGTGGTTTTTGGTCAAAAATTTTCATGTTGCTCTTTCTCTTTCTATTTATAGTTTCTCAACATTAATAGTGAACTACACCAGGAGAACAAACACCCAAGTATCTTTCAGGAACTTTGCATTAGTAGCAAATATGCATGTGGATTTCTCTTATGTTGGCTAGTCCATTGTGGCTTCCTTACTCAAGCATCCTTAGGTTTTAACAGTAGGCAAAGGCATAACCACATGTTTTTCACATTATTCTTGTTACTGTGTTCTGCAAATGACTGCCTTTTTAATATTTCTTCCCGTATTATAATCCTATCACAGTGTCTTAATGCACTCTAATTGTGTGTGCCGTTAATCCTGGAATGCATACTTTTGCGGCTTACTGCTTTTCCAAGCAATAAGTTTCTAAGTGTTTGTGTATATATATTTGTCTACATGCATCCTAAACTTAACAGAAATCATTCCTATTGAATTGTGAACTTACATCTCCTTCAAAAGAAACTGTGAGGTTTTTTAGGATGTAAGTGACCTCAGCCTTCCCCACTACCAAAGTCCTCTAACTATTGTGGCATTTATTCATTTTGATCTCTGAAGATTCTTTTTTAAGAAGGGGGAGATGAATGAGGAAACTTAAGAGACTACTTCAAAGGATTCCCTGTGCTGCAGCAAGTATTTAAAATAAACTACACTTTACTGTCTAGCGGTTATACTCCCACTACTCTGTACAAACAGTAAATCTGCAACACGAGCAAAACGCAAAACTGTCCTTAAACTTTAGGATTTCTACCATGGATGCATCCAATCTTTCATAAAGAACATGTGCCTGGTGTATATCAAAATTCTGTATTTACTTGAAACACCTGAGGGCTTTCCAGTTATATCTTGGTTAAAACACCCTCATATTTTCTTTCTTTCTTTTGTAGCCCAGTGGCATCAGCAGCCACAGAGCACCAAGCCAAAAAAAGTACGCCCCTCAGCCAGTCGCTATGCAGCACTTTCGGACCAGGGACTAGACATCAAGGCAGCGTTCCAACCTGAAGCCAACCCCTGTCACCTGACACTGAATACTGGCTTGGTAGAAAGTGAAGACCTGTAATCCAACATTCTTGTTAAAGCCTTGACTGACCAACATATTCCTTTTGTCACATTATGTAAAAGACAAAAACAGACCTTTGACTATAAGAAATTTTTTAAAAGCCAAGATAATATTTTTCATACTTAATATACAAAACTTAGAATTTAAGTAAGCAATGCTAATAGAAATGTTACACATAGCACACAGAAAATCCACATTCACTATCCAATTTGAAACTTGAATTGCTATGATTAAAATGGTCTGAAATGCTAAAGGAAACCAATTGTTCAAAGGTAACCACAATTTCTCTTGTCAAAAGTGCCTTTAAACACGAGCTTTAGATGTTACATAGCATGATAGTGTGGAATGCTTAACATGAGGCAATTGTACCACCAATGATACTAAAATGATTCTAAAATGGCAGTGTATTCAGACAGCTAAAGTGAGTCAAGTGCAATATATAAGGATGAAAGAGGAAATGGCAAAGAAATCCAAGTAAATGCCTTGTCTTTGCAAATTGTTTTATATTAAATCCTAAAGAAGGAATTACTTGCCTTAAATTTTAATAATCAAGAGTTTTCTAACAAGGTTAGTACCTTAGTTCATAACCTCTGTATTGTATTTTCTTTTCATGCTACCTTGGTAGAGAGCATATTTACAAACCATATTAAAAGACTAATTTAAATATAAATAATATAAAGTATTTTGAATAAAGCAGACATATATTACAGTCCATTCCAGGAAAGGCACCCAAACCAAAAGACTAAGGCATATAGAATTTGGAGGAAATAGGGGTTTGGAAAGAGTAGAGAGACGAATGAAGGAAAATGCTACCAACATACTTACTATAGTATTAATGTAGACAAAAGTAGCTGGGGTAGGAGACATGTTAAAGGCCAGGGTTTTGTTTGTTTTCTCAGTAATCTATTAGGTGAAAAAACACTGCCATTCTTAAGTCAGGAAATCTAGGGTCAGCTGAAAGTTTGGAGCACATGTGCTATGGAAATTTTAGTGTGTCTGAAGTTTTGTGTAGTAAAAGATTTTAGATGTATAGAGCAAGTTGAAAATGGACTGAGACTGCAAGATTGGCATAAATGAGAAACTGTCTGTAGCATCTAGTCTACTTGAGGGATATGGAGACTTAGTTGAGACAAAAACAGGTCTGTGCCATAATGTATTTTTTTCCAATGGCACCAAGATATGGTGAATGGAAACTATTAGTTCACGTCCCTGCTGTCATGAAACCTTGCTGTAAGAAGGTGCTAAGGAGTTTGTAAAGGCATCTCAGTAAAGACTAATTTTTAAATGCATATAATTCTACATCAGCTAGATTGAGTTGATTCTGACCAGACTTGATGGTTTTAAGTCGGAACCAATAAACTTTAAAAAGAAAAAATACAATTTGGCCTAATATTATAAAACATGAGGATTTAATGGTACTTTGCTATGAAAACACTGTATTCTTTATGCAAAACACGTATCTTACATTATTTATAATAAAAATGTTGAACTCTTAGCTCAGTTACTCAATATGTAGTATTTTTAAAAATAATTTTATATCTTTGTACCACCTCATATATTTCATATTACTACTTAACATGTACAGCTTTCTACTTCTTTCTAAGAACACCAACCAACCAAGTTTTAAATGATTAATAGGCTTGAGCACTGGGTGGCAGATGTTCTATGCAGAGTGGTACAAGTTTCTTTGATCACACATAATATGCATTATTAAGATGGAATTTAAGATACCATACAAAGTCCCTCATGGAATTTTTGTCATATCTTACTTGCCAAATTTTTCTGAATGTGACTTTTTTGCTAATTTGCTGGGGTTGGGATTAACTAGCATTGTTTTGCCACCTTTTATGTTGTATTTATAAAAAAATAGTACTATCATACTACTTTGGATTGTTGTGATGGTGTAATGTGGATTTAACATCAATAAATATTTAACAAATAATAGGTGCAATTTTGTGGACCAAAGTATTCAATTTTAGTTTTCTACTGCTGCTCTAATAAACGAGTACAAACTTAAGAGGCACAACACAATACCTACTTCTTAGCTGTAGGTCAGAAGTTCAGGCATGATATGGCTGGGTTCTCTGCTCAGGGTCTTACAAGGCTAAAGTCAATGTGTCCACTGAATTGTAGTCTTAGAACTCAAGATCCTATTCCAAGCTTAAGTAGTTGTGAGAGAATTCAGTTCCTTGCACTTGTGGGACAGAAGTCTCATTCAGTCTGTCAGCTAGGGGCCACTCAACCTTTATAGGCCACCTGCAGTCCTTGCCATCTTCAATAGCAGCAAGGGGATGTGCACTTGTGACAGATCCCTCTCATGCTTTCAACCTCTTGTCAAGAGGAGCCCAGTCCCTTTCAAAGGGTGACCTCATTAGGTCAAGCCAACTCAAATAATCTCAAAATCACTGGATTTGGGTCTAATTATATCTT
>PVKE010005020.1:0-61244 GCA_004027555.1 Craseonycteris thonglongyai | reverse complement strand
TTGCGCCCGGTGACAAGTGTAACACATAAGTCAAAATGTATTGTCTGGGTGGGCGGAGATCACAGTGTCAGGCTGTCAGAATTCTAGGAATTTATGACCTTGGCAAATTCCCAGAATGCATTAAACTATTGCTAGAAAGTTTTGTCTTCTACAATCGCTTCAAAGTCCATGGTACACGGAATTCCACCCCAGACATTGCAGCGATCGACGATCGACCAAAATTGGCCTCGCGATCGACTGGTCGACCGCGATCGACTTGTTGGCCACCCCTGCTCTAGCAGGTTGGCTCTAATGGAAGTTTGATTCTGACCCAAATCCATGTAGCCATAGAGGAGAAAGGAATCATTACTTTCTCATGCTAACAAAGATCATCTTCTCTGGGTCTGATTTCATGACTTGGGAAATATCATTTCTCAGGATGATGGAGAGAATGAGTATCCATTTCATTCATAAAAAATTCCATCCATCTTTATGGGTTGTGTTCTTCAGCCTTCATAATGCAATCATAGTTCAACTTAAGAGGCCATTTGAATTTTTCTCCAATTAAAGACACTGTCAATATAAAACACACTCTGAAACTTATTTTATATTCCATTATCTTTTGATAACTTATTTTACACTATTTTGCCTGTGAAAATGTGTGATTTCTTCCTGCCTACCCTGTCCCCAGCCGTATTTTCAATCATATTTTTATACTTTCGTTGGTGTTGCAGGTTGTTATTTCAAATACAACTGAATTCTGCAGTGGTTTTCATTTTTCTGTTTCACTGTTTCCGTTTTCTGATCTGGTCTCACTTTCTAACCTCTTTCTGTTGCATTATTGTTTTTTTTTCCTTTGATCTCTAAGATGTATTCTTTGAGCTTTTTTATTTTCAGAGAAACCACGTTTTCAGGTGATTCTAGTGTATAACTCTGCTGTTTCCTAGAATAATTATGATATAGTTCAGCTGTTTTTATTTATTTTTATATATTTTTTTGACAGACAGGGAGTAATTGTATGTCATTAGTGTTCTATATAGTTTCATTCCACAGGTGGGTATAGGGGCTGTGCAGGGCAGGAACTGGGCCGGAGGCCTCCTGCATGGGAGGTATGCCCCCGCTGGGGGCCTCCTACATGGGAAGCATGCTGAACTGGGGGCCTCCCACATGGGAAGCTCACCCCAGGCAAGAACTGAACGGGGGGCACACCCCCGCTCAGCATATGGGTCTGCATGGGCTGGGGCCGGATACGATCCTTGGGCCGGATACGATCCTTGGGCCGGATACGATCCTTGGACCGGACCATTCTTCCTCAGAACCTTCTTTGGCTTTGCTATTTCAAGGGAGAGGAAGAGTTGATTGGACAGGCAATAAAGAAGGGGAAGGCATGATGAGTGGGATGAAGCAATTCTTTCCATTCCTACCATCTTCCCCAGCTGAGATGTGGGTCTCACACAGGGCTTCAGAGGATTTCATTAAATCCCCATCTCCCAAAGGATGAACAACAGGGTAGCCCACCAGAAAGTTTGCAGAACTGTCTTGACTTACCTGTTACTCATTTTGAAGATAATTTAAGAGTCAACTCATTCATATTAATCACTCTCAGATATTAGTAGGCAAATTTAATGATGCAAAATGAGACAGTTAAAACTCAGTATTTTGAGCTAGATATAGCCTACATGACTAATGTATATCTGGAAAAATCTCATTACTCCTTACTAGTCACCCATGTCAATACAAGTACCATTTTAATGTTGTCTACATTATCCAACACTCCATAGAGGTGAGCAGTACAAAGACCACATAAATCGGTTTGAGCCCTAATTATCAAGCCAATAGCAATTCGAGATACTTGAGAATCTTTTTTTCAGGTTCAATTTATCTTCTAGAAGAAAAAAAATTACATATATTTTCTATTTAACTTTTCACATAAAATTGATTTGCAACTATTTTGTTCATTTTCTAAAAATTTTGTTTTTGTTCACAGACACATAGCATTGTTTTTACTGGAAAACATCGTGGGACATAAATTTTCTATGAAAATTATTTACCTTGAAAAGTAAGTCCGAAGATTGCTTTTTCTTGATATGCATGGCTTTATTGGGAGGATAAGTTTGCATGTTTTTACCTCCTGATAAAATATTTATGAAGGAAAGAGCTTCCCTGATCTACCAAATTACACAGTCTAATTCAGCACATGCTTTATCTTCTGAAACGTGAATTTAATTGGCAAATATGAGCCTGGGCAATTCTCACAAGATTAATTCAGATTAAGATCACCATGGCTTTACTTTTATGCCAATCTCTTCAGGAAGGAAAAAGAGTCTTTCTAACTCCCCCCAAAGTGTTTTGACTTTTTGCACACCATACCACAAAAGTTTTATTTAATTTGATGCAAATTTGAAAAGCCCTTGACGTTTTTCCTTACCCAGGCATTAAAAAAGAAAAAAAAAAAGAAATCCAAGTAGCAGGTGTTGACTTTTATGCAACCAGCCATCAGATGACCTTCTTATTTTTTCTTTTTTAAGTTCCCAGAAAACTCTGAACCCACTTTACAGTCGGAAGAAATAGGCCATTGATCTAGCAGCACATAAAACCAACTGAGTTTTTGCCCTCAAGTAGAGTGTTTGGCAGATGCTTCTGTGGCTGTATGAGGAGCATCCTAAAACAGGTTGTCAAGGACTCTTCAGAAACAAGGATAGCAGTAAATCAAATGCTCCCCTCTCTTTCCCTCTCCTAGCCCCCTTTATCTATTAGCTGTGAAATAATAACACTGAAACTTTTCTGCAAATATCACGAGTGCCACGAGGGCTCCCATTGACCGCAAAACCTGTAAAACTCCAGCCTCCTGTTTAATAAAGTGGGAGGGAGGGGCGGAGGGAGAAGTCCCACCATGTTATGAGTTTATGGAATTCATTACTGGAAAGCTCCATGGTGTGAAGTTTATAGACTTGTGATTTCATGCAGGTACCTTTATGTGCCTGGGTTTTCTTTTTCTATTTGTTTTTGTAGCAGTTCCAATTTTGTTTGCATTTCCTAATATTTTAAATCAAAGACTTTAGTTCTACCGTGCCTCCTGTTTGAAGGTCACAGTGTGACCGCCGCCTCATCATGCAGGGAAAGATCCTTGAAAACTTCCAACTACTCGTTTGCTTTCATCCTGGTCTTTGAAGATTTTGGAAGGCCAACCATCTGGTTTGAGAAGGCAATATTTGCTTAGTATTAAGGTTTGTGCCATGTCATTTTTCTCCCCCTCAGGCTCAGAAACCACTCTACCTCCTCTCAAATATTAGAGTCCCTCCAAAATTCAACCTCTAAGATCCCACCCATATTCTCTCACCCTCTTTTTTTTAAGTTCCCCAGGCACTTGTTATGTGCAGCTCTTGAATACTTCTATCACCCGATGCTGTCATTGTTTGGGAGGCTGTCGTAGGCAGTGGAGGGAAGTTTGGAATGTGGTACAAAGCAGACTCATTCTTCATTCTTGAGGATCACAACATCCCTGTTAAGTTGGTGCTTTGTTAAACATCCTTTAAAAGTAATGTGGAAGCATGAAAGTGACAGTATTAATAGCACTAGCTCCATCGGGATGAAGCACCATATACAATACACATTAGCTGAATGTCCACTGTTAGCTAAGTTCTGGTTTATCTTGTCAGCCAAACAAAAGTTCCTGCAGAATAGAGACAGCATCTTAAATCTTCTACCCTTTTCAGACCAGAAGAGTACCTTGCATATAATTCACACTCAGCAAATGTTTTATTAAAGATCTATTTTATTATTTTTGACAGAGACAGAGAGAGACCGAGGGAAGGGGGAGGGCCCAGAGCAGTCTCCATGGTTGTATATCATCAGTTTTCAACATAGTTTCATTCCACACAGGTGGGCAGGGGCCGCCTAGGGCCAGAACCAGGCAAGGGCCCTTCCTCATGGGAGGCATGCTCTCTCAAGCCAGGGACTGAAATGGGGGTGAGAACCAAACCGGGGACTCCCACATGGGAAACACACCCCTGTTCAGCATATGGGTCCACATGGGCCAGGGCCAGGATTCGATCCTTGGTCCCCAGGGCTGCAAAGCAAGCGCTTAACCTGCTGAGCTATCCCGGCTTCCCCAGTAAATGACTGTTGAGTGAATAAATGACTGACCCCAAATCCCATTCTCAACTGCTTTCTTTAATGACTGTGTGACCCAGGAATACAAAGTGTGTATTTATTCTACACATAACCCCATCTTCCTTATCTTTGTTCTACATGTTACGCCCAGATCAGCCTCCCTGACACTTCAGTCTGCCATGACTGATTTTATCTCTGGATTCCACAATCCTCTGTGTACAGTCCCTGCTAGTGTATATCTGTTTCTCCACAGGAAAATGGGGTAGGTCTCTCCAACTCAGAAACCTTCAGCAGGTCCTACTTGTCACTGGGATGGGGTTCAGGAAGCTCACTCTGGGATGCAAGGTTTACCCCACTGTCTGGTCTCAGTCTTCCTCTCCGGCCACCTCCCCTGCCAGGGCTCCCTTCATGCTCTTCCAAACTGTTTCTATTTGAAACACTCAAATTACTTTTCTCCCTTTTCCTGTAGAATTTTAACTATAGACTCATTTCCTTCATTCTGCCATGACAGTCAAAACTGATGTTTGTTTCTGTTTGCAAATCCAGTCCCTGGTACATACTCGTGACTGAATAAACAACTTGAATATCTTTGGAATGCCATTTCCTGTACACAAAATGCCTTTCTATCCTGAGTCCCCTAAAATAAATACTACTGTTTAAAAATCTGCTCAGTTTTCATCTTCATCCCCAAGCTTTCTTGACAATAGCCAGGGGGAATGGCTCGGGCTCTCACTTTGTGCATTTTTAATCACATCCTCTGCCCTCATTATTTGTGTTTGCATGTGTGTCTTGATCCTACTAGGATGCGAGTTCCTGGTGAAAATTCCCTTTGGGATCTGGATACTGGTGAGAGGTGCGGCGCATCAGAGAGGCTCAGCCAGTGTGTTGATGCATTGCTCTGTTCCCAGTGGCAGGTTTCCTATTCGTTCAGCAAACCAATCTCCAGCAATTCCAGAGTATGGTAAAGGGTCATTTGATCATTTTTAGATTCAAGCTATTACTGAGCAATTCCTGAAAATGTGCTGATTAACAGACCACCACACTGGAAGAGAAGGCTATGGGTAAAACTCTTGTTGCTGAATGGGGTTTACAGCCATGGGGTCTAGAGGATGCATGCTTGGAATATCTGAGAGAGATAAAGAGCCTTTGACAGTGAGGATGATGGAATGACAAGCATTAGGAATGTGCTCAGCCTTGTCCTGAAAGATAGAAGTACAGATGGAAGCTGGCACTGATTAGAAGCCACACCACTTTAAGATGCTAGTAGTATGGTCTTAGGCTGCAAACGTCTCCCCCTGGGGAAAAGCACACATGGAAAATGTCCTGGGAGGAGGGAGTTTTCTAAGCCAGTGCTGTGTAGTAGACACTGGACTGCATGTGACACTGACAACTGTGTGATCTCGTGTAAGTTTGCTGACCTCTCTGGGCTCCAGTTTCTTTCTTTCTGACATAGCATTAAGAGTACTGGCAATTTTCAAATATTTTACTTACTACACAAAAACCATATATGAACTCTAACAGATGAAATGGTTAACACTAGCTTTGTTCTGAGAGATGCTGGAATAGCTCCTGGAAATCCCATTGGATCTGCTCTCCCCTTTCTAACCTGTTTCAGAAATGGCCCTTCAAGCCCCTCTAAGGAACCTAATGGCACCTGGGAACACCATTTGCAAGCCCATTTTCAACATTAAGTCAAGATCACATGGACGCTTAACATCCTAACATTTTGTAATTCTGTAATTTAGTGTCATATTTCTGTGCTAATAATTATAACAGTAATAATAACTACACACATGCATGTATATATATGTACAAAATTCCTGTTTACAAAATGATTTACATTCATTACTGCCTGCAGTTTCACTTCTGTTCAGATAGAAGGTATGATATGGACTAATATACTCATGTCACAGAAGAGCATGCAGCAGTGGGTTAGAGTGCAATAAGGAGATGGTTATTCTGGGTAGTCATGTAGCTTCTGGTGGCATCTGATAGTCATTCAGTGGATGGGGATTTTTGAGTCACTTAATATTAAGCACCTAAGGCACTCTGGGACTATGTTAGGCACTAGGAATACGATAAAATAAGCGTACCTGATGTTGAGATATTTATGGTCTACTGGGAGACATATGCACACAAATTTCAACACAGCAGTTGCTATAAGATACAGTGCTACTTCAGGTGCCACAAGAACAAAGAAGATGGATGTGCAAATGGGTTCAAGGAGTTGCTTACACAAGAACACGCTGCCTGGCTTGAGAGTAAGCGAATAAAGAAAAGGCGTTCAAGGGGCGGGAATACCATGGGCCATCAGCATCCTAGCACGGGCGTGAAGAGTATGAAGAGGCAGAAGTGAGGCCTGGCATGGGAGATAGAGGCCAGGCACTGGGGACCCAGAGGCCGGGCTAAGAGAATACACATTAAAGCTGATGATGAAGATATTAATTGAAAACTGGAAAGATCAGATCTTTTATTTTAGAAAGATTACCTTATCTTTAATGTGCAGAAGGAATAAGAGTGGGGGGGGAGGGGGACTGAATGTGAAGAGACAAAACTGGAAACTGACTGTAATCCAAGAGCAAAATGATAAGAAACTAGTTTAAAGCAATGATTATTACTTAAAACATCAAGCAAAACAAACATAAAACTCATACTGGTGACTCAAAGAAGGGAAACTGTGTTAGCCATTTTTGCTTCTTTTACATCATACAATATTTCCTTGTATGTTAGCTCCTGTCTATCTCTTCAGCATCTCCCACTGTAGCTTCTAAACTCATCACCATATGCCCAAGTGCAGCGTGAAAATATTTGTAGAAACAGGTAAAAAATTAAGTGATCTAGGGATGAGTCTTAAGAACCCTATGGAAAATTGCATAGGAGAATTACAAAGGATTTGAATAAATGCTTGTTTTCATTGTTGAAGATACCATGTGCAAAATTAAAATGAAGCAACCTCATAAAGTGTTTACCATAAAAGTGGAAGAAGAAAATATCATTAGTGTCCAAATAGCTCATACAAATCAATTAGAAAAGCACATAACTTCAAGAAGATCAATGGCCAAAGAACTTAGAATATTACAGAAGAAGAAAAATAGCTAATAAATTAAGGACAGTATTCAGTCTTACTAGTGTAACACATGAAAAGTGAAGACACATTAGAAAAATATTTCCATGTCAAATTGTCAAAGCTGTTTTAAAAGTCTATTGTCCCATATTGATGTTGACCAAGAATACATACAAGAATGAACCAATCAGGGAAGCCGGGATGGCTCAGTGGGTTGAGCGCTCACTTTGCAGCACCGGGGACGGAGGATCAAATCCCGGCCCCGGCCCGTACGGACCCATATGCTGAACTGGGAGCTCGCCCAGTTCAGTTCTCTCTCTGTCTTTGTATTTCTCTCTCTCTCTCTCTCTCTCTCTCTCTCTCTCTCTCTCTCTCTCTCTCTCTCTCTCTCTCAAAAAAATAAAGAAAGAAAGAAAAAGAAAAAAAGAATGAACCAAGAATACATCCACAGTGGGTCCAAGGAGAAGGAGAGGGTTATTAGTTTTGAAGACTGACACTTGTTATCTATCTCTATCTCTATCTATAGATTCTCTTTATGTGTACATATATAATATGTGTGTGTGTGTGTGTGTATCTAGAGAGAATGTTTTACATAGTTACATCTTCTCAGCCTTTAATTTTATTACTAGGCATCTATCCTAAAAAGAATTCTAAAGAGGTAATAAATATTTATTCACAGCAATGTATTATGCATTCCAACACTATTTACAGTGGCCCAAAGCTGAAGCAATTAAACTATCTAGCAATTAATGGTTGTATAAATTACCACCATGTAATTTACAAAACTTTAGTATCTGAATTATTTTATCAAAAAAAAATAGTCTCACTGTGGTGATATAGGGAAAGAACTGATCCCAAACTACATATATACACCCAATTCTAATTGTGTGTACATACCAGTGTGTGTGTGTTCTTACAAATGTATATACACAATAGTGGGCATTTGTATATATGGGAACCCCAAGATCACACCACATATTAATATATAATACTGCAGAAGAATGACTTAGAAACGTGAGTTCTCTGCAAATCTTACTAGACATTTCTGACTCCACATCACAAAGGTTACCTACTGTCAACTTAGGTGTGCAAGGCAGCAACTTTTGACAAGCAATGACTATTTCTTTGAAAAAAATAAGGTCATCACCCAGTGAGATACAAAATTCAATAAAACTTAAACAGGTGGTTAAATTTGTGATGAGGAGAATTCTGTGAAATACTACTTTTAGCAGAAATCTGATTGTGGAAAAGCCCAGGAACCTTCTCTTTGTGAATTTGGTGTCTTCTGATTATACATATTAAATAAACTGAAATAAAAACACTGAGGTGTTAACAGTAATAATATATGGATAGGCAGAATCTTTTATTTATTTATTTATTTATTTATTTATTTATTTACTTACTTACTTACTTTGATCACTCTGAATTCTGTTTGGGCCTGAACTGCCTTGAACACAGGGAAAAATATGGAGCTAAAGTTATAAGAGTTAAACTCACAGTCCCCTGACTCGTTCACATCCCTGGTACTTCTCAAAGGGGAGGAGAGAGAAGCCGGAATTTGTGCAATCACTTCGGTTTGGCTTTACTCTCTGGGCTGCACTGTCAGAGAGCTTGGAAAAGATTCCATTTTCAAATGGAGAGAGCACAGTGAGGTATTTCCCCTCTCATTGAAAACTTTCTGCTCCCTGCTCCTGCTTTCTCCAGCGACCCCCTCCCCTAAATAATTTGCTGTCCAAGGCCTCAGTAGGGACTGCGGCCACCCCAAGAATCTTCTGCCTCTGGAAACCAGCCAGCACTCTGGAGCTGCAGGGCTCTGTAATTGAACTGCTCGCCTCCTCCGTATCTCCATCTCCAGACTCTGCTCAGGCAGCACCTCATGCATAATCCCGCACCAGGGGGTCCTTACAGTTAGCCAGCCGCCTGTGATATTGTTTGATCCTTCCTCAAAGCAAGTCTGCAAAAGTTTTGAATTTGTGAGCAATAATCCAGCAGCCAGGGTGAACTGAGGACAGCCCTGACACCAGGATGGCTACAGGGAGCAGAAACACGTCCTCCCCATACAGATCAGAGAACACCTCCAGACAACAGGAACCACCCATGAGTTCTTATGGATTAAGAGCCTACTATATGCCTGTTCCTAACTGCTATGGCGCTGCTCAACAGAAACGGTCATGCTTAAAGATCACAACAGAGTGGAATAGACACGATGAGGCCCCTGCTGTATTAGTGAGACAATTGAGGTGCAGAGGATTTAAATAGCTTAGCTGAGGTTGCAGAACCAGGAATTACACCCAGGTCTCCAGACTGAAAATGCATGTTCTACACCAGGTAGTAAATGTTCTGCAGGTAGAAAGCAAGGTCCTGAGTTAATGGAATGCAGAGTTGAACTTGATAAAAAGTAAAGACTCTCCAAGAAGGACAGCCAATGGTCCCTTGTACCAGATGCTTAAAAAATATGTGGAGATAGAGGAAAAGTCAGGAAGCCCGCTGGGACTGTTAGGTCACCAGGCTGAATATCATAGGACTGCTCCCCTTTTGCTCCAAAGGGTCCAAGTGAGCGTGGTTGGGCTGCTTCTTCTGGGTCCAATATCAGTCCTAGTGTCCAGCTCAGATGGTTACAGGTGTGCTCCTATATTCTTCTTGCTTCTGTAACATTATTGAGTGGGTATCTTCTGGAAGCTAACAAATGCATAGGCTTGTTGAACTTTTCTTACAGATCCAGATTTTGACTCCTTTTTACTATCTCATTTCTTCCACCCAGATCCAAACTATCATCCTTTGCCTGGACTGTCACAATAGTTATTAACTGGTTTCTCTTCACTTATCCTCACGTCTCTAGAGCCCATTCTAACCAGAGATGAGGAAATTGTCTAGAAAGGTTCAAGTTAGATCGTGCAATTCCCCTGCAATGGCTCCCCACTTACATCAGAGTAGAATGCTTTCCAATGGCTTAGGAGGTCATGTGTTAAGGGTTAAAAAACCTTATTTGTAAAGAGCCAGAGAGTAAATAATTTAGACCTTTTGGACCACATGTTCTCTATTACAACTAACATTGTAGTGTGGAAGCAGCCATAAATAATACATAAACAAATGCGTTCAATGGTACTGTATTCCTGTTAAATCTTACCTACAAAGGCACGGAGTAGTATAGATTTGCTCCAAGGGGATATGGTTTGCTGATCTCTATCCTATAGGCTCTAGTCATTATTTCCTCATTCCTAATCTTGACCTTATTTCCTGTGATTCTTCCTCTTGTTCACTGCACTCCAACCACACCTGCCTTCTTGATGTTCCCCAAACATGCCATGCAGTTTCCTGTCCCCACCACCTCAGCCTTCTCTTTCCATAGACTACTCCACATACACATGTACCACCATGACTATCACACTTCCTTTAATCTTGGACAAATGTTAACCTCAGTGAAACTTCATCTACTTATTATTTTGTGTTATAACCCCAATCCCCTTACTCGGCTTCAGTATTCCTCCCCTCCCTATGAGATTTATCACACTTAAACAAATTATAATTTGTTCATTATTCATAGGTATCTTTCACTGTGTTTCTCACCCATGTACTCTCCACATGGGCAGGGGGTTGATAAGTTTTATTTACTGACATAACCTAAGTACCTAGATGAGCATCTGACACATGATAGATGCTCAGGGCATATCCAAAAGCTGGAGGCAACTTGAATGCTGGAGAAGTTGCAAGCGGGTGCAGAACCACCTTGCTCAGATACCTAATCACCTTCAGCTTATCTGAATACAACACTGGGAATGCAAGGAGATTGTATTTGGCCAAAGAGTTCTTCGGAGAAAACAATGTGACAATTTCTCTCCTTTCACTGTGTTTACCACACACAAAAACAAACAAACAAACAAACAAAAAACCCAAGGAAGAATTGGTCAAACAAACTACTAGTAGAGATTGGGGGATGTGACTGAATTATTGCAAAAATGGCCCAGTTGAACTCTTCTGTTCCATTAATCCATTTCTTTTTCCTTCGCAGCTCTTATCAAGAGGTAAATGCTTTCCCCCAGTCCTTGAATCTGGGCTGGCTGTGTGATTACTTTTGGCCAACAGAATCTAATAGGACGGCATGATGCCATGTTTCAAAGGGCTTTGCAATCTTCCTTGCTCTCACTGGTACATTCCCAGAACAGCCTCAAGCTAGTCCACTGGAGAATGAGGCACATGGAGCAGAGCTGAGTCAACTCAGTAGTCCCAGGGAGACATGTGGGCAGTTCCAGACAAATCAGGAAAATTTTTAGCCTATTCATTGCTGACCACAGAGGCAGAAGGGGGCTCCAACAACACCAGAAGAATTGCCCAGCTGAGTCCATTCAAAGTTGCCTACCTGAAGAATTATGAGTTAAATAAATATTTAACCCAAGTCACTAAATGCTGGTGTTGTTTGTTCCACAGCAGTAGCCCACTGACCACACATGTGTCTGGAGGAAAGAGATACTGACAACACAAGCAGAGTTGAAGAAACCAATCTACCAAGTAAGGTTTTGCTGGTGGAAAAGTTACAGTGAGCAAGTTTTGGGGACATCTGATACATCATCTAGTAGTTTGGAGGTAAGATATGGAAACTGGATGAAGAAACTATTGGGCAGTAATAGCACCAGCCTAGAAAGAGTGGGAAATTTTAATTAAAAGGAATACAAGATTAAAATTCTGACTGTAAAAGTTTCTTAGAGCATCTTAGAGGCATCCAATAGCTACATAAGAAGCTCTAGCTATTGGCCCCAGTATTCATGAAGGAAGATCCTAGAGGGCACCATTGAACCCATGCAGAGGGGTCCATGGTGCTCAGCAGAAGGGATATCCATGCATGAGCCAGAGGGAGGGAATGAAGATACAGAGAAAAGCAGTTGATCATGTACTGAAGTGTGTGTGGGGTGAGGGAGGATGAGAATTAGGTAATTTGTGTTTGAAGGACTTGCAATCTCAAAAACTAGGGGGAGAACCATTTTACATGGGGGAGGTAGTTATTACCAGAGGCAAGATTCAAGACAATGATGATGATTTGGAAGGGTTTCTGGGAGTGGAACTTGACCATGAGCAAGCACAATGGTTCCTGGGTGAGATTGAGGGTGCAGCAGCATTGGAGTTCCATGACCATTGTGTCATTGTCACCATGATGCTCTCTGATGCTCATCATGTTTCTTTCCATCACCGTATTTTAAGAAAAAAAGGCTTGTAGGGAAAATGCGGACTTGGGATGCTGCTGGGCAGGTGTGGCAGAAGACAGGGATGTCATGGAGGTGAGGTTGTTAAAAGAAAAGAAAAGAAAAAAAAAAGGAGCGATTTAGATGACCAAAAGCAAGGTCTAGCTTGGTTGGGGAGATGCCGAAGATGAGAAGGACCACAGACCAAACAAAGGGTGGGGTAAAACAGCTAAAGGAGTCAAGATACAGCAGTGGTAGGTTTAAGGAAGTGAGAAAGCTGGAAGGCACGGAGCCTGGGCAAAGGTTTTAACGCTAGAGTACAAGATTTCAGAACCAGGGCAGTGCTGGGTCTGACAGCGTGAAATGTAGTCATGGGAGTGGCTCTTTCAAAGGAAGTTAGAGCTAAAGTTCGCTTGAGTTGAGAAGGTTAAGACACTCTAATTCTAGAGTATTTGGATAGGAGTCTCATACAATGACAGGCAAATAAGAGAAATGACAGATTACAATGTGCTACTTTTTTGTGGTCCCGATAAAACCCTCAAACTTTGGATTACAGGTGATGTAATCTAATGGCAGGGGGCACATGGAAACTTCCCTATAAATGCCTGCCAAGTGGCCTCAGGGGACTGGTTCTCTTCCCAACTTCTTGGTGGTAACAGAGATTAATGAAATAGATGCTAAGGAGAGTCAAGGTACCTCAGAAAAAGTTCAGGATAACAAACTGATACCCATGGGGAGGAGTTTGCCCATTTCTGATAAGGACCAAGGAAACGTCTTTGTTTGTGCCATTCTCAGTCCGAGACTGCCCCCAGGTTCTAGGGGGATGCTTAGTCTATCGCCTTAGACAAAAGGTCCCAGGGAGCAGTGTGTAAGGGGGTTCCAAGGACAAATAAATATCCCACAGAGTGACCTGTATTGGGCTAAGGCAGAACAGTAGTTTATTTCATTCTAAATAGGAACATTTTAAATACTCAAACATATGTTATCCAACCCACCCTCATTTTGAAGCTGAGAAACGTGAGGGACTAAGCTCTGTACTCACATAAGGTGTGAGCCCCTCTCTGATACCCACTGACTGTGAGACCATGGTCAAGTCACTTTCCTTTTCTACTTTCAGTATCATCATGTTGAGGAATAAATGAGGTAAAGTACAGCTGAGCACACCGTTAGGACTGAACTGTTATTAGTTATGCATTAATATCAATACATCTTGAATACTGTTATCATTGCCTAAGGCTCTAGGGACTGCTCCTTGCATGTCAAGGAAAGGGACAGGAGCAAGACCCTTTACATTTAGAGTGGCCACTCCTCTAATCCTTGAAAAGGAGGGAAATAATATCTTTTGATTTGCATTGATTGTACAATGTCATATATTTTATTCATGATAGGGTATAGAGGCAAGACAAGCTCAATCTGATGTTAAAGCTTAAACTCATTCTACTATATAGTTTCTCTTCCTACATAGGAAAAAAAATCCCAGCTAAAGGGATTTGGTTATATGCTCTAAGTTTTCAATTCTATATGACCAGCAAGCATATGAATATAGTTTCATCTTCCTACATACCGTATTTTCCGGTGTATAAGACGACCAGGCATATAAGACGACCCCCTAATTTTATAGTTAAAACATAGGTTTAGGCCTAGGCCTATATTCGCTGTATAAGACTACCCCCGAGGCTGTAGTCTTATACAGCGAATATAGGCCTAAACCTATGTTTTAACTGTAAAATTAGGGGGTCGTCTTATACGCCCGGTCGTCTTATATGCCAGAAAATACAGTATGTGTTCAGGGTACCAGCTATTTACACAGTCAGTGCTTCATTTAAGGAGAACTGTGCCCACACCATGATGTAGTGAAACAGCTACATCTCCACCAGCACCAATGGATGTCTTGGATGATTGGGTTCTAGTACTGTCCTGATATATACACCATTATTACAGCAAAGCTCCATTACGTTCATATTCCTTTGTTATGATGTCACAATTTTAATAACTTGCTTAATAAATGATGCCAATTGAGCATTCTGTATTTCCATGGGCTAGGTAGCCTCAGAAATACATTAATTTACAACAATGATCAATGCCCATGGAGTTACTTATTTTTCTTCCATTTTATACTGAAGGGACTGAGAAGAAAACAGGGACAGAGGAGGGGCCCTCTGTCAGAATTAGAAATGTGTCAAACCATCTCAAGTGAGGCTGTCACTTTGGTTTTAGGGAAAAGACATTATTACTTAGCGGAGAGGGTTGATCTTAGTGGAGGTAAAACAGATTACAAGTTGACAAATAGCATCTCTCAGAATAAATATGAGCCTGTTGTGGCCTTGTACCCAATAGCTTAAACATCAAAAGCCCCAGTTAATGGAGAATAATTTTGCAATTCTTGGGGACAGTTGTGTGACCAAGGGGTCAGCCTTTTAAAGTTCCTGGGTCTTAGTTTCCTTATCTATAAAATGGGATTTATAGTATCTATTTGGGAAGATCACAAAGGCATTTAAGGACAGAATATATAAAAGTGTGGAGCGATGTGCCTGACTTCTGATAGGCATTTTTTTAATGTTAGTTTCCTAGTGAGGAGTGCAGAGACATTCAGGCAGTTCCATCCCCTGGCCCTCCCTAGAGCTGGCTGTGGTAACATGGTTGAGTTCTAGCCTAGGCAGGAGCCCCATTGAATCAGGCACCTGAGATGCACTAGTGCAGTTAGTTTTCACAAGTCACGTGTGAAATCCATGTCAACCATATCTTGAAAACAATGAACCCAACTTTCCCCAGAATTACATAGTTTATGAAGATACCAAATCTGCACCCAGGGATGTGAGGAAATGATTTTAATATTAACAAATTATAGTATTTGATCATAGACATAGAAAATCAAAAAGACTTACAGACCATCTACTAAATACAACTGCAGAGTTTAGCAACATTCTGGCAAATAATGTCCCGTTATGTTGAAATAAACAATTAGAAGAACAATACCTTTTTTCATAGAAACACAAATCATAAAGTCTCTGGAAAGTAAGGTAACACAATTTGTGCAGTTTGGGGAGAACAATGTGAAAACATTATTGATAGAAATTAAATAATAAATTTGTTCTTGAGCAGTCTAAGCCCAATACACATGGGAATGTGACCCTTTCCTGTTTGCTCTGAGGATACTCACTGGTGGCGCTTGCACCTGCAGCATTCACCCAGGATAACTCGCAGATTACAGTCCTAACCTTCCCCACCAAAGTTTTGTGCTTTGAGATTTACCGCAGAAAAAAAGTATTATTAAATGCTGACCACTTTATACATTTCTGTTACATAAGGATTAGAGGTAAGTTCTGTTTAGAAATAACTCCAAGAACTGTTTTTATATTTTATTTTCACATCAAAATCTGTGTTTACGTAAAATTAAAAGAACATGGCATTGAACTGCGGTTTTTATTTCCTAAACAGGAAAATGGTTTAAGAGAGAATATAAGAGATAGGAACAGACAGAGACAGAGAGAAGGGAGAGAGAGGCTGAGAGAAAAGCAGAAAGGCGGCCTCTATAAAATTGCACAATATGATAGTCAGGTCAGCGGCTCAAAGGCTCTTGGGCCTACTTCTCAAGTTAGAGAACAGAGTTTAGGACGCCTGAAGGTCATGTTTGCATGCTGCTGCTACTTCAACTTCAAGGTTCCCTTCTAGCACCCAAGAAGGCAGTGAGCCATTCATAAGAACGAGGCTTGGTAGCTTTGTGCCAGGAGCGGGCACTGAGCTGATGATTCCTCCATAACCAGGGCTCATGAGACAGACCTGAGGTCCCATGTCCCCTGGACCACATCAGAGGCGACTTCTGGCTGTGCAGCTACAGCCTACCTGCAATGCAGGTGCTCTTTGGGGGGAAGACAGTTGATTTGTTGAATAAAACATGGACACCTGGCCTGAGAGAACAGAAGGCAGTCAACTGAGGCTGGGAGAGAGCGTCTAAGGGATGGGTCCCGTGATTAGTGTCTCCTCTGCAACAGATAAGATGGTCCTCAGCACCTTTGCGTCTTCTGTGTCCCCTGAGGCGGTTCCTACCTCTCCCCGCACGGAAAGGCTGACCGATCTTGCAGGGAGAACGTGCTCCCAGGACCTCGCAGGTGACTGCCATGGACTCTGCGTGGTTGATATGCAAACTGTGCTCAAAAGAGCATTCAGTCAAAGGCACTCAGGTCAGGCCTCCCCAGGGAGTCCAGGTGCCACTACATGTGCCCCCCCACTCGGGGCCCTCAGCAAAGTCCTGGCCTCTGATGACCTGGCTATGACATCCTTCTGTGCACAGTGACACACTCTCATCCTGAAAGAGGAACTCTACTATGAACACTTGGGACTGCGTCCTGACTTCCAAGAAGAACATGCCTGTGGCCCCTGGACCTGGCAGGGCTCCGAAGGCAGAGAGCCCTGGGTTCACCCCTGGCTCTGCCCCTCACTGGCTGTGTGACAAACGGGAAGCTGCCGAATTCCTACACCTTCAAAGTCTTCATTTATCAAAAGGGAGTCATGGATCTTACCTCAAACTATTGTCAGGAAGATAGGTGTCAAAGAAGCACATCACACATGTACACTAATATGTAGCATGCCATTTCACCTCTCTGAGCCTTAGTGTATTCATCTGAAGAAATGGAAAACCGTAAAGGGCTGGAACATGAACACTACTGCTAACAACCAGCAGGATTATGAGTTTATTTTTTATATTCCTCCCTGACAACATAGTCATCTTCTAGAGCCATGCAAAACAGCCCCCAAAATGTTGCCCCATCTTACACATTGAGGACAGAGAGAGAGAGATCAAGGCCTGGAGAATCTCTTAAAACTTTTTAAAGAAAAGTCTGGTGTTTTCCAACTTTCTTAGATAGAATACAGCAAGGTCAGCCTTTAAAAAAATTAAAACTTTTCCTCTGGCTCCCTCACAATGGAGAGACTATAATGAAACCTGCCTAAATTACTTTTTAATTGGCAAAGCAATAAATCAGTGAAAATGTATTCTTTCTGTACCATAGAATCTTTGCAATGGATCTGAAGATAAATCACTTGATGTGGCATTGTTTTGTCTTTTCTTTATTGGCATTCCTCTTTTTCACAAATTTGTAGAGATGCAAACACTGAAGGTAAAGAAAAGTATAAAGTCCTGTGAGTTCTGGAATAGTGATTTGACCTTCGGGTCAAATGAGAAATTTCCTGAGTTTTAATTCAGCCCAAGATCAAAGCATTTCAGAAATGCTCTTTGATATCCTAAAAAGATGATTACAAGACCTGATGGCATTTTGGTAATAACTAAATGCCTCAAAGGGCCAACTAAGGATTATGAACAGTTTGGGTTTAACAGTTTTAGGTTAAGAAGATAAAAAATGACAATGGCAAGATGATGTCATAATCATTCTGAACATTTGTGTAGCATTTTATAGCGTGCAAGTCACCTTCATCTTCCCACTTTTTATCTTCTCTGATCATTCCTACCACCCTAGTGGGTAGACAGGGAAATGCTGCCCATTACCTGCCCAGACAGGTAAGGAACAGACACAGGTGATTTTCAAGACTTGCTCGAGCACGTACAGGCTAGACTATGGCGCACTGAAATGAAACTGTGCCTGACTCCAAAGTCCAGAGGGAAAATTGATACCGAGTTCATCCATTTTGCAGACACGACATGTGCACAGGGCCTGAATCACATGGAAGGGTCCAAAAGGAAGTTCAATATTCCTAACAGAGTATGATAACATCAAACTTCAAAACTCAACAGGAAGGAAACCATACCCAAATGGTCACACTACCAGGCTAGAAGATCCGCAAAGAGCCAACACTTTGGTCCAGCATAAGACATTTCAAGAACAAATTCTTTGGGGACCAGAGGAGAATACAGAGTCGTTAAAGCATAGGTTTTGCAAGATGGCGACAAACACTAGCTGGAGAATTGACTGCATGTGCCTTGGGCACATTACTTAACTCCTCTTTGGTTACAATAACAATTCGTCCTCACCCGTAACAAGAGGACACCAATTTCCCCCTGTGGGGTGGCTGTGAGGATCACTGGAGCTAATACGCTCATGCACTTAGGATGAGGACCATTGTCCTGGCTCTCAAAGGACCATTCACATCAAGTGCTCCTGATAAGCCATCTTTCTCTACAGCAAGTGTGTCCAACCCACACCCCTCAGGGCTACCTGCGATCCAGGACAACTTTGAATGTGGCCCAATGCAAATTTGTAAACTTTCTTAAAACATGAGATGTTTTTTGCAATTATTATTATTGTTATTATTATTATTAATTTAGCTCATCAGCTATCATTAGTGTTAATGTATTTAATGTGGGGCCCAAGACAATTCCTCTTATTCCATTGTGGCCCAGGGGAGTCATAAGGTTGGGCCCCCCTGCTCCATAGCATTTGGCTCGTGGCGCCTTGGGCTGGACTTTGAGGCAGGATGCTTGAGGTATTCAAGTGCCAGAAAGCCATGCCACCTGCCTCCACACAAGTGAAAGGACTGTAGACTCCAGAGATGATGGCGCTTTACCTGAATATGGAGACTCCAGCTGGAAAGGCCAGTGGATGCTACGAGGTGAAGGTCTTGGTGCCAGAACCAGGACTTGGGCTTTCCTCTGCAGGCAGTAACAAGCCACTGAAAGTTCTGCAGAATGGGGGCATTCTCCTAGTTGTGTTTCAAGGAGATCTATCAGGCAGCCACCTTTGGAGGTAGAGGGACCCATTGCACATGGGTTGAAGGAGGACTCACCTAAGGAAGAGAAGGAGAAGCCAACCATAAAGACTTAGAATTCCCTATCACAGAGGCAACTAGGGGCCATGGGCTTCTTTAGAGCTGGACTCGCTTTGAAATTTTTATTTTTAAATATTTATTTGTTTGCTGTCCCACCCAAACAGGTGCTAGACACAGTCACCAGCTTCACACCAGTTTGTGGTTTCTATGCCCACGTTCTCTGTGTCCATCCGCAGGTGGTTCAAGTCCTGTCCTGTCCTCAAACATGCACACCTCATCAATGCCACGCTCTGCTGGCGTCAACAGCGCTTTCATGGACCCTGTCTTCCTTTTGTGTCTGAAAACCATTCATAATGGGCTCTGCCTCCCCTCACCCCTACCGACGCCACCTTTCATCTGCTGATCCATGCCTTTATCCATTTTTTCCTCTCTTAGCTTAAGATCTGTCTTTCTGTACTCTGTTTGGCTTCCTTGCTATTCCTTGAATTCTTTTCATTCCTCCGTATTCATGTAGACCTTTTTCTTGCATATTTACTACTTGATGGCATCCATCAGCTCTGGGAATGGAATCATTTCTCCACTATGCCCCCATTCTTCCTGTTGAAGTTCATTCAATGTTACCTTTATTTCCTCCTGATTCGGCTCTGCTGCAGTCTGACTTTCCATTATTAATCTTATCAGCAGCCTGTTATTTATAGAGTGGGGAAATAAGATAAGCTCCTTGCAATATAGCTGGCACACAGGCTATGTAGCTGGGAATCTAAAAGGTAAAAAGGGAGGTGGGGCCCCAAAAAGCAGAGCTGGAGGAGCATGCTGATGGCCGGATGAATTGCAGGAAGGACCTGGGGTGGAATGGAGAGACCAAAGCAGAGGGAGCCGCCTCCCAGGCGAGCTGGAGCAGGAAGGGGGTGGCATCTGCTGCCCACCTGCTCTGTGCTGAGCACTGTGGGAAATCCTGTGAGTAACTCTTCTCGTCTGATGTTTGCTCTACAATTGAGGAAGTATTAGCCCTGCCTTATAGGTAAAGAAACTGAGGTTCCGAGAAGCTGTTATTTTCCATCTGGAGCAGAGACTGCACACAGACTCAACGATTATAAAGGTGTGAAACATTCATGGACAGTCAACTGGCTGCATCACAAGAGAGCTAGCAGTTCATATCGTTTAATACAGTTTTCCTAGGTCTGAAACTCCATCATAAAGAAATACACTGAGATCCAGACAAAGATTTAGACACAAACGTCTTATAGGATTGCCCTTTGTAATGGTGAAAATGCTATCACAGCCATATGTCCAGGGGACTGATAAAGTAAATGAGGGCACAGCCATACAGAGTAATTGTATGGAAACACTTCAAGTGAATCATTAGTGTTTACAGTGAAAGTTGTAAAATCTTATAAGGAAAAGTATAAAAATCATATATATATATACCTTCCCAGCTCAGGAACTTGGAAAAGACATCAGAGTAAAAGAGTGAATAGAAAACGACAGCTCTAGAGTTCCTACTATTTAACTTACTTTACGTTTTGTAACATGAGATAAACAGATGTTTATGTGCATGCTTGTCTGGTTTGCTGGTCCTGGGTTTGAACATTTAGCAAAACATTCAAAAAGGAAGAAAAGGAAATACAATTTTCCCATAATTTTACTACCCAGAAATGACCACTATTAACCTTTTGGAATAATTCTTATAATTCTCCATTGTGCTATTTTCCATGGTAGATGTCTGGCTATCTATACTGATATTTTAGAAAAAGAAAAAAAGTCAACACAGGATTAGTCACAGGAGACTGGCCCTGAAATCATTTGTACTTAACCTTAACACTGTTCCCTTACGTAATGTATTTATTTGCCGATGTATTTATTACATCAACCACTAATTGTATAGGGCCTCCTGCAAACGCTGTACGTATTTTGCTCACAGGTGTCATCCAAAAGTCTCTTAGAACAGTACCTGGAGTTCCCTAGGCACTGAAAACATCCGAGCACAGTAGAGAATGAATGGTAGAAGGGATTTGCCCCTGCGTGGCTTATTTATCTTCAGATTGTTAAAAATGACTCCATGAATTCAAATATGTTTCATAGTTGCAGAAAACATTTTCTTTTCATGTCCTTAATTATGAAAATGTCCATCTGCAGCTCAATGCTACCTACTTTAGTGAGAAAGAAAAGCAATACTAAAACATGGCTGTTTGGCAATTTTTCTGGCACTGTGTCCCACACGTTTGGCCTGATTTTTAAATGATGAAAAAGAACAGTATCAATAATAGTTTTAAATAATATAAAGCACTTCAAGAGTAAAGCTTGCTACCTGATAAACAATGGTACTGAAACTGACAATAAACAAAAACAAAAAAGGGTCAAGATTTTCTCGAACAAAAGAAAATTATAAAATCGGGGGTAAATATGAAGCAAGAGAAGACCCACACGTTCTTTAAAACCATCAGTTCTCCATTGTGCTATGTCTTTAAAAAAATTTTTTTTCAACTTTGTTGAGGTGTCATTGAAAAATAAAATTGTAAGACATTTAAAACGTGCAGAGCACATAATGCGATGTATAGACAATGTAATGTAGAATTGTACACCTGGAAACAATGTAATTGATATCTATTCATGTCACCTCAATAAATTTAACAAAATAAATAAATAAAGATAAAATAAATAAATAAATAAAATGTGCAGTGTGATGATTTGATATATTACATATTTGAAAGAAGTCCTTGCACTGAGTTAATGAATACATCCATCACCTCACGTAGTTATCTCTTTTTCTTTCTTTCTTTTTTTCTGTTTTGGTGAAAACATTTAAGCTTTATTGCCTTGGCAATTTTCAATTATACAACAGTGTTACTGACTATCATCATTGTGTTATACATTCAATTCTCCGACCTTATTGATCTTAGAACTGAAAGTGTACACACAGTATACCCTGTTATGCTGTGTGCATTAGTCTATGTAGGTTCTCATAACAGAATGTCTCAGCCCGAGTGGCTTAAACAACAAACATTGATTGTCTCACAGTTCTAGAGGCTAGATTTCATGTTCAGGGTGTCAGCAAATTAGATTTTTGGTGAGAGCTCTATTCTTTGATTGTAGACAGCCCACTTCTTGCTGTGTCCTCACATAGCCTCTCCTTTGCATTCACGTGGAAGAAGAGAGATCTCTAGTGTCTATCTCTCCGATAAAAGTATTAACCCTTACATTGAGTAAGGCTCTGCCCTATGATCTCATTTAACCTCAATTACCTCTTTAAAGGCCTTCTCTCCAAAGACAGTCATATTGGTGGTTAGGGTTTTGCATATAAATTTTTTGTGGGGGACGGTTGTAATGTAACACAGTCCGTGGCATTGCAATACTTATTTACTTTGAGATCACTATGAAGAAAAAATTTTCTGAAGTAAGCATTCTGCCATCTTGTGTAAAAGAACATAAATGTCCTCAGACACAAATTTCCTCAAACATACATTTCTTCATAATCTGCATTCATGTTGTCCTTGGATCTACAAATACTGTGACCAAAGAAAATTTCTTAAAAGAGTGAGATACAGAGAGGATGTCCTGTGTCCTTTGCCAGCTCCCCTCTTCAAAGTAAAAGCATCCACTAGTTTATTCATCCATTATTGATGACCATGATTATCACATAATTCAGTAACTTTTAATGAAGTTTGACAAAGAATCTTCTTATTAACTATGGGCAACCAGTTATGACAGAGGATATAAATACAAATAAGGCATACTTCTCCCCTAGAGATTGAACAGATGCAACACATTTATGTGAATAATTTAAACACATGGCAATTATTACTACGTGTAAGGAATAAGGAAGTGCCTAAGGAGTTTCAGGGTCTAAGAAGTTGTAATTTCAATGACTTATACATGGTAGGCACTCAATATTTGTGGACTGAATGAACAAGGAATGAGGTAAGTGGATGGTTCAAAAACAGTAGAATGTAATTTTATGGGCATTTTCTCTAGAGATTAGCACCTATGAACTTCACAGCTTCTAATGGAGCATGACACCTGCCATTCCTTTGGACAAAGTACCCCACGCAGAGACAGATAAAGAAAAGGCCCCTCCCCCAACTCCCAACCAAGGTAAACGCAACAAAGTCATTGAGGATTTCTTAAAGTGCTATTAGGGGAAGCTGGCTCAGTGGATTGAGTGCTTGTCTTGCAGCCCCAGGGTCAAAGGATTGAAACCCGGCCCTGGCCCATGCAGCCCTATATGCTGAAATGGGGTGTGGCTCCCAGTTTGTTTCTTGCTGGAGCGAGCCTCTTATGTGGGAGGCCCCTGCCCAGTTCCTGCCCTGTGCAGCCCCACGCCCACCTGTGGAAGGAAAGTATGTAGAAAACTAATGACATACAACTATAGAGACTGCGCTGAGCCCTCTCCCTTCTCTCTGTCTCCGTTTCTCTCTCCCTGTCAAAAGTAATAAAAATAAATCTTTTTTTTTTAAGGGGCTATTAGGTGATGCCCCTTTGGAGGTAAAAGGGCCAGGAAAAACATGAAGAACTTTGTGTTAGTCACTGCTGAGCAATCCAGATGAAGGTAATGAGAAACTGCTTGGAAGTGAAGATCTACAACTAAGAAGAAAATTTTAAAGTGGTAGATTATGGTTTTATCACTATAAAAGTAATAGTGAAAACACTGTGAGTAGATGAGATGGCCAAATGAGAGAGGAGAGGGTGAGGGAGAGACAGAGATACTGAGATTCAAAAATATAGACAAATGAATATGGGAGCATGCCACGATAATGGACAAAGAAATCAAGAAGCAAATCTGGCAAAGATTGAGAAGAACTCATTTAAAATATATGAAGAGGGCCAGAAAAAGACAATATCACTAGTGCCAAATATCACTGGTGATAGTTTCAGAAAAGGTATATCAAACTGGGAAATAACTAGTTTAGGCGATCGATCATACAATGAGCAGCAAAGAAGCATCATACAAAATCTAAGACATGTGTGGGGAAGCTGAGGCTATAGGTTTAATTTGCTTTTCTAAAAAAAGTTTGTTCATGAGGAAAGAAGAAGGGTGAAAACAGCCTTTGTATAAACTGATGGAAAGAAGCCCCTCTGGCTAGGTTGAAGGTTGGATTTCTAATCAGATGGCCACTAGCATTTTTTGATTTTGTATTTTCTAAAAAGATTTTTTAGTTTCTTACTTGAGAAAATTGTCACTAGTGTGTAACAAAGGGCAGCCACGTACCCAGCCAGGATAATGAAAAATTGATGCTCTGTTTGTAGACTCTATGATTCAGTGGATTCGGCACCCATCAACACAATTAGATGCCAGGAGTCTGACAAGTACACAAAAGACTTGCATCTTACAGAGAGAAGCTCTGTCTTATTTTTTTATAAATCATTTTAAAATTTACTCCCAGTGTTTCTGGCTCTGGTCCAATAAGGAGAGTTGGTCTCATGTACGATGCAGCATGACTCCCTGATCTCTCTTTTGAACCAAATTACTCTGGACCATGGGGAATGGGATTGTTTATCTCCACTGTCTGTTAGGGATAAGCATAGAAATGAGTTTTGTGTGACAGCGAGTAAGAAGATAAGACACAAACAGAGAGCCACACTGAGGAGAAATATTACCTATGGTATTGATTTGTTTTTAAATGAGTCAGTGAATGTAGCACAGTGATTCAAGTGCAGAGTGGGTCCTAGAAGTTGGGACTCAGATCAACAGTAAAAACAGCTACTATTGGTTAAGCATAGACACTGTAACAGGTGTTTTCCACCCATTTATTGTCACATCCCATACTCCCAACACCACCTTTTCCCATTTTGCAGGCAACATTTAAGTAAAATATCTGAAGACTCCAGTAGTGAAAAGAAAAATTACTTGAGACTAGATGTATTCAAAACCAAGCCTGCTCATTACATTTTATTTTTTCTCCCAAAAGAAAATGCTTTCTAAATGGCTCACGAATCATTTAAGCATTTCCAAAACAGTGGTTTTGGAAACAAAATACCTTTGTAGTGTTAATAAACTTTCCTGAATACATTTTATGGAGAACCATGGTGAGTTTTATTAAAATAAGAATTTTTATTATAATTTAACAAATCTCTTGAAGACACTGGGAAATACATTGTGTGCCTTTTAAGAACGGTTGAGATTTGGTTTTTGAAGGGAATATGAGAGCAGTCTATCTTTTTATTTATTTAATGTTGTGGTTGACAAAGTCTACAGTATGTTGTGTTTAGAAACTAATCATTATTAGCAAATTATTTAAAGCTATAAGTTTTTACCACTCTATTGAAAAGTAAAATTTTCCAATTTAATTTATTGGGGAGACATTGGTTAATAAAATTAAATAGGTTTCAAATGTACATTGCTCTAATATATCATCTATTTCAGGGATGTCCAAACTTTTGGCTTCCCTGGATCATGATGGAAGAAGCAGAATTATCTTGGGCCACACAAAAAACATCCTAACACTAATGATTGCTGATGAGCTAAAAAAAAAACCAAAAAAACAAAACTCATCATATTTTAAGAAAGTTTACAAATATGTGTTGGGCCACATTCAAAGGCATCCTGAGCTGCATGTGGACTGTGGGTCATGGTTTAGACAAGATAATCTATATTTTGCATTAGGTGTTTACCTCCCGAAGTCAAAGTTCCTTCTAGCACTATATATTTGACCCCCTGCACCCTCTTCTACCTCCCCCAGCTTACCCTCTGGCAGCCACTAGAAGAGTGTAACTTTGAATGGTGGCTTCAGTAGTTTGGCAATGTTTTTGAGATTGTATACTTTATTGATGAGAAAAAAATAATCCCTTAGCACTCCTTTCCTGTTATCAGCGTTTTCCTGAGTCCATCATCTCCATACAAGGGTCCAGTAGGTATCCTTTTTTGATTAGCATGGAGAGATTCCTGGACATGAGATTCCTGGAGTTGCCCTATAACATCTGCTTCAGGTCCCCACTCCAGCCCCTCAGCCTCCTGCCTCAAAAGGCCTAGTGGAGTGCATGGCATGTGGACAGCAGGTACTTGATATTACTGGGAATTGGAAAACATGTAATGTTAAAGAAGCCAACCACAAGGGATGCTGGGATAGCTCAACAGGGTGAGCGCTTGCCTTGCAAACCCAAGGTCGGGGGATCAAATCCCAGCCCCAGCCCGTGCAAACCCACATGTGAAACTGTGCTCTGAACCTGGTAACTGATGGGATGGCTGTACAGGTTCTTGTCGCCCATGAGGGAGGCCCCCTGGGTTGGTTCTGCCTGCAGCAGCCCCACATCCATCTGTGTGCAATAAAACTATATCAAGAAACTAATGGTAGACAACTATGGAGACTGCCCTGGGCCTCCCCCCCCCCCTTTTCTCTCTCTGTCCCTCTCTCTCTCACTTTCTCTCAAACAATAAAATAAAACTTTAAAAATAAACAAACACACAAACAAAAGCAAGCCATACTTAAACGATACAAGAATTCATCAACAAGTAAGTGTCACTGAAAGTAACCTCTGGTCCATCTGCTAGGAACACTATTTGTTTTACATTTACGTTTCTGATGTTCTGTTCTTGCATGACATTTCCTTTTATTTTTTCCCCTTTTTTTCTGTTTTCTCCTTTCTTTTCCTTTATCTCTTGTTTCCCTATTTCTTACCTCTTTCCTTTCATCCTTCAATGGGAAAACTTCTTTTATCGAACACTCCCTTTAATAATTTTATCTAATTCGCATTGCACCTTTGAAATATAAGAATTTCCCATCTTTGATAATGAGGAACATTGGATCAAAAATTTAAGTAGCTTACTCAAGATCACACAGCTCATAAGCTGCACAGTCCTTCAAATCCTGAATCAAAATCATGTTTCATTGATGTGCAAGAACATAAAAGTGGTTTCCTTCCCTGTGAGGTTGGCTGAATGGTGCTTTCCATCAGCATGGGCTCCCAGAGCTTCTACATGCCTTCAGGTGATTCTTTCTTTACTTTTCTACTTAGTTAAGTAACACTGCTAAGGCCACAAAGACTGGAAAATTCCCTCTAGCTCATTAGGCGTAAAGAAGCTTAAGAAGAGATGATGAGTGTTTTTATCATTCTTGGCAAAAATGAATCAGTGCAAACACACGCCCGTGGAAAGACTGAGGATATGCAGTAAAATAATCACAAAAAATATTGCTTGGTATTTACTTTGTCATTGTTCTTTTCATATCAGATATTCCTTGGATGGAATTCTGCAAGCCAATTGGCAGATATGCTGATGTTTAAGTTCATCTCCAAGACTCTGGGATGGAACAGTGACTCTGTAACTAAGTCAATAAATATTTATTAATATTATGTGCCAGACAATTCTGTCTTCTTCACTCAGTGCCATGAACACTTTCTGAAAGAAGATTAAGCCTTGTCAAGTAATATATAAATGAATATGTAAAAACCCTGATCCCCAACTACTTGT
Source organism: Craseonycteris thonglongyai (assembly GCA_004027555.1). Classification (NCBI taxonomy): domain Eukaryota; kingdom Metazoa; phylum Chordata; class Mammalia; order Chiroptera; family Craseonycteridae; genus Craseonycteris; species Craseonycteris thonglongyai. The sequence continues at coordinate 33,790 of PVKE010005020.1, read as the reverse complement.
ATGGTTTTATAAGCCTCTAAATCTCTGCATTAATAATATTTTGTTCAAAATTCCTAGAGTGTTCTGTATTTTCCTGGTCAGACTCTGACTGATTGAATATATGGTGCCAGAAACAGGGAGTTGCCTAAGAAAATATATCTCTATAAGGCTATGGCTTAGTGGGTGGAAATAAAATAAATGTTATAGGCTGGAAAGATGGTGAACATATGACATTGTGACAAACCAACTTGTACTTCTAGGGGAAGAAATAGTAAAACAGAATATTAGTGGTGTGTGCTGGTACCATGATTGCACCAAGGTAGATAACAGAGAAATTAATTTGGGGAAATATCAACTGTTTTGTAAGCATAAATGAGAAAGAATAGTCTAGAAATCTGAAAGATTGAGCTGGGAGAAAAATATTAACTGTTTCTAGACTTAAAACAGCAGGAAATAAAGTTGAGAAAGCCTTTGAGCTACAAAGACCAATTAGAATCCAATATTGCAAAAAAGATTAAATTACGGGTGTAGTCTTCTCACTGAGTACTGACAGATTAAAGTTACAATGAAGCCAAGAGGGAGAGAGAGAGGTGCAGAGGGGAAAGGTGATGCAGGTGGAGAAGAAATAAGTAAAAGCAACTTTAAAAGCAATGCTTAGGGAAAGAGTTTCGATGCAGTTCCTGGTACATGGAGCCAACTGGTAAGTCAGTAGTCTAGTATGTTATTGAAGAAAATGTATTTCTGAAAATAAAGTTCTAAACTAGTGGAGACCATAAGGAACCTGTAGACCTATTATCACCCAAGATAACCCATTCCCACTTGAATTGTGTCCAAAGGAGCAGTGGAACTGGAAGTGGGCAGAGCCAGGTACAACAGCACAGTGGCCTCAGGAGCTCTCACCCCAACTCAGGGATCAGAAGCAGTGCCTAGTGAAGGGACTTCCCCACTTTCAGGACAATTCCAGCAAGCACGATGCTGTAATTACTGTTGACTGGTGCCTCTTCTAGATCTTTTAATTTCCTACCTTTTGAAGCAAATGTTTTATTGTGGTTATTCTGGACTTCAATCTCACATTTTTGTGATCTGTGTGTTGGAATGTCGAAGCAGATGACATGTTTAATTTATAGGTTGCTGGACACAGAGTAGTCAAGTTCTGACTGATGGCAATAACTACACTTAACTCAGAAATCCTGCACCTTAAGATTAGACATGGTGACTGAACAGAATTTTTGTTGCATCATTGAGAAAGAGCTGAATGTTTCCTGCATTTGAAAGAAAAGTTTTGGTGGCCCTTATGGATCCCACTTTCCAGAATTCACACCTTTGAATAATCTCCTTCCCTGCAGCGTGGGCAGGATCTGTAACTACTTTCTAACCAGTAGGCAAATAGCAAACCTCAGTCATCACAGAACATGTGATGAAATGTCACTCCCATGATTACTTTACATCATATGGGCATGCTGATGAGATGCTGCCCTGTGATTATGTTGTGTTATGTTATATAAGACTCTCATTAGCGAACACATTCTAGAGTCTCTCCTCTTCTCTCTCTCTCTCTCTCTCTCTCTCTCTCTCTCTCTCTCTCTCTCTCTCTCTCTCTCTCTCTCTCATGCTAGCTTTGAAGAATGAGGCTGCTATGAATCCTAAAGTTATAGGAAATAAATTCCACTGATGTCCTGAAAGAACTAGGAAATGAGTGTTTCCCCCGTTGAGCCTCCAGATGAAAATTCAGCTCTGATCCTCACCTTGATTGCAGTCTTATGAGAACCTGAATAAGAACCCATCTGGACCAGGCTTTAAGTCCTGACCTTCAGAAAATTTGGTATAGTGGCTTCATAGCTCTAAGGTGGTTGTAATTTGTTAGGTAGTAATACAAACTTCATACAGTTGTGCTTTGATATTTAGTGACCAGAGGAGGGACAGTGAAAGAGATGACTTGCAGATTACCAACATTTTATTTTATTTTATTTTATTTTATTTTATTTTATTTTACTTTATCTTCATAATTTAAAATTGTTATTGGGAAGAAGTTCAATCCAGGAACACGTCCTCGTCTTCTTTTGTCAAGATGGGGCCACAAGATCAGTTCTGGCTAATTCATTATTAGAAACTATGTGGGTGGAGGTTTTTATGTATCCTTTGTGTCCTATACATGGTCTCTTCTGTTGGATTATATGTACTAAAGTTGGTGGCATTACAAGAAAAAAGAAGGCTAGATCCCCAAAAAACTGCATGAGGCAGAAGCCTGAGCCCACACACTTTGCTAATGACCAGTCCATTTGGACAATAAAGTAAGAGAACAATAAACTTGTATTGTGTTAAGTCATGCTTGGGATTTTTTATTAAATAATTTGGCTAATGTAATAAGAGCAAAGTATTTTTACTGTTATATTTTGTAGACAATTTCTGGAATTAACTTTATATTTAAATGACAGACCTTATGTTATATATAACGGTTTATTTCATCCCTGAACTTAAAAGTATAAAATAAACAAACAAAAATTCTAGCACTTACTTCTAACTAAATTTATGAATTTATCTACAGAATTAATAAATAAATAAATCAACATCATGCTATATTTTCTGGAAATATGTACACATCATCCATGGTGAAATTAACTGTATACAATGATTAATCATCTCATGTGATTGAGAATGTGTAAAGATCATGAACTTAGGTACTGACAGACCGAAAGTGTGGTTTTCAAAAATACTCTTTATCTATTGTGGTTATTGACCACAAAATCATCTGACCTTGACAAAGTTATTTAACCTGTTTCTCATTTTTATCATTGTAAACGTACATAATATTTACAATACAGAACAGTTGTAGGAAAGTAATTACATCAAAAATATCAAGATGCCCATTTAGTTCTTTTCACTTAGTAGGTGGTCAATAGCTGCTAGATCTCTTCCTCTCCCCCTTTATCTTTATGTATCATAAAGTGTCAAAAAGATAATGAGTGGCATCAATTAGGTATGACTTCTTTAGGACATTCCTAATGGAAGTCATACATCAAAACATTAGGCCTTTGAGATTTGCAACTATTGGCTGATCGGTCCGTACTTTATTTTTCAAGACATGCCTTAAGAGCTTTCTAACATAACAAAGGTTGTATTTACTTTGAAATTCAAGCAATGCTTTGATTATAAAAGCAAACTGACAAAATTGTGCATTCAAGTGATTGTATCTCCACAAAATACTTCAAATCCCCTTGTGCTCTTGTGTTTATAACTGGAATGTGAAATTCTGTACACCTTTAGTAACACCTGTGTATGTACTTATAGATAATTCAAGAGCTGAAGAAAAACTGATGATAAGTTTGCAGTGTGGTAATTTTGGAATTTAATGAACACTGTTTTTTGCCTCTCACTTTCTTTCCCGATACACACTAGGCTCATTCAAACTTTATTCCTTCAGCTTTGCTGTCACTTCTCTACTCTCCTCATGTTCTTCTTATCTCACCTAATCTTACCCATTTTTCAAAACCCAGCTTAACTTTCTCCTCTTCTATTAGCCTCACCTTAGGATTTCTGCCTTTATTACCTGCTTTTGGTCCTACTTGTTGCCAGGATGGGATACAAAACTGACCTAGACATGTGGGATTTCAATTCTGACGGCCCATTTCCACAGGAGAAAAATCTAACCCCAAGGGGTTATTGGTCTGGAAAGGTATAAGCCATGCCGGACATTGTAGAAGAAAAGTGACCTAAAACACAATGGAAAGACTACACACATCAGTTCTGAAGCGGTAAAGGTGTTAGCTTGAAAGAAGTAGAATCACAAGAGATCAGACTATAAATGGGGAAAGAGGCAATCCTTTTGTAAGGCTAGAAGATGGAAAATGTCTGAGTGGGCAAATTGTCCTAGACTGTCCTACAGAGACTGTCTTCTCTTTGTATTTATAGGGCTTCACTGTTTCTATTCATACGGTAGATTAATTAGAGTGTCAGGCTCTATGGCCTAAAGAATTATGTCTTGGTATCTGAACAACGATGTTCTAGGTCTGGCTGCACAATTTATTAACTGTTATCTTACTCATTCTGCTAAACTGTTTCTGAGCCTCGGTTTAACGAGAATCCAGAAGGTCAAGGAATGCCCACGTCACAAAAGGATGGGAAACTCATTGAGACAATGCATTAGTAAATGTTTGCAAACTCAAAAGTACTGAAAGGAATACCAGGGAACATCATTGTCTGGGCTATAAAATCAAGCACCAATTAAATGTTTTCTTATTTATCAACTCTACCATGAATGTTAATGCTAGCTCTTCAATCCATAATAAAAACTTTTCATTGAGATGTATTCACGTGTCATATTATAAAGCATTCTTCAAAGCAAAACTGTCCAACCCGTGGCCCACAGGCCACATGTGGCCCAGGATGGCTTTGAATGTGGCCCAGCACAAAGTCATAAATGTTCTTAAGACATTATGAGACTTTTTTTATGACCTTTCCCCCCCCCTCCCCCAGCTTATCAGCTATCACTAGTGTTAGTGTATTCTATGGCTGTCCCAAGACAATTCTTCTTCCAACGTGGCCCAGGGAAGCCAAATGGTTGGATACCTCTGCTTTAGCGTATAGGTCCAGGGTTATAGTAGATACTTAATGCATGTTTGATGTTCCATAAATGATTATGTTTCTCCCTATAGAACATTTATTCAACTTCTGGTTTTTTTATATATCTTATAAGAAGCAGAAACTTTTACAAATAATCATTTCTCTGAATGAGGATAAGTTGAAAAGGTAAATTTTGTGACTTATTACTGTAAAAAATACCTGCATTCAAAGCCAGCCATGTCACTCACATTTTGAATAGTTTGCCTAGATTCTCAATACCTCAGTTTCTTTGTCTGTACAATGGGAATAAAGATAGTTTGCTCAAAGGGCTTTCAGAAAAATACAAATGACTTAAGGTACATAAGTCACGCAGTGCTTTTCTTAGCACACAATACTTAAATAAACATCGCTTCCCTTTCTCTGTTTGTCATGATTGTCACTTCCAGGAAGTATATGCACAGGGGCTGCCCTGCACTCTGGTTTGTTATGAGCTGTCTCTTTCTTGATTATCTTTGATCTTAAGGACTGTTGATAGAGAGGAAACACTTCAGAGTGAGTAGCTAGAAAGGCAGGTCTTCTTTCTTTCTTTCTTTCTTTCTTTCTTTCTTTCTTTCTTTTATTTATGTCAATATATTTTACAAGAACAATAGCTTTGGTTGTCCCTGCTCAATAATCCTTGCACCATCCACCTACCTCCAGATGAAAGAGCTACCTCTATTTCATAGCAAGATGAAGCCTGTTTGATGTCATTCTGAAAAGTTTTAAAGAAGGAGATGGAAGGAAAGGGAGGAATAAAATAATAGAGGCTATAACTTCAGAGTGGAACAATACTGTATTTCTCTTCACAGGAAGCTTCATTCAAATGTATTCACTTTTCAAAAAGCACCTCCTCAGTTTCAGCCCAAACATTGAAAACGAGCCTATTAAATCAGAACAAAAAACACTTTTGCAAACATCTTTGGAAAATATACAATTTTGGCACAAAGAGATTAGAATCAAGAAGGATTAAAAAAAACAGAATAAAATTCAGTATGGGGGAGACAAGCTCTCAGGTAGTCAGTTAACTTGTGAAACTTGTAAAGTAGCAATCAGATGGGGTGACTGTGCCCATCAGCACCTATTGTTCAGTGGTGCCCTGATTCATTCTTTCAAACATTTACAGAGTCCAGCAATGATAGGGGCCAAGGATTCTGTTTGGTAGAAAAGAGAGGGGATAGACTTGACTATGTAGTCTAGGTATTTGTGAAAGTCTTTCTCCATTCTTCTATATTTTCCTAAGTCCTTCCCTCTTTTGAGAGCCTCTTTGCATGGCCCATGTCACATGTAAAACATCCCCCGACAACCATAGCTGACCATACTTCTTCCCTTTTTCAGAGTCTGGGAAGAGGTTCCCTCTGCGCTATTACAGGTAGTTCTGTGCAGTGGTTAAAAGCATTCGCTTTGCAAGTCAGACTGCCTGGACAGACTTCTGGCTCTGGCGTGTGCTAGTTGTGAAATCTTGGGCAGGGTTATTTCAGTTCTTAGTGCATACGTTTTACCATCTATCGAATGAAGTTATTGTGAATATAATATTCTCTAACTTATAAGGGTTAAATGTCTTAAGGATTGCAACATACTTCAGACAATGCCAGGAATGTGGTTAGTACTTCACACAAAGTTATTCATTCTTAGTTAATATGACTATTTCTCTATCATTAGTTTGAAACCCAGAGCCAAGGAATCTTTCTAAAATGCAAATCTGATTTAGCCACTTTGAGCTACAACCCCTTCTGTGATTTTACTCACCTGCAGAAGAAAGCTCAAACTTTTTAACATGACATGGTATAAAAAATAATGCATACTTTTGCCCACCCACAAGATATTCACACCGTAATGTTGGAACCTATGAATATAGTGCCTTATATGGCAAAAGGGGCTTTGCCCAAGTGATCACCAATACAGAACTTAAGATTATACTGGATTACCTGACCTGAGCAAATGTGCCCTTAAAAGTGGAGAACCTTTCCTGAAAACGGTTAGAGAGAGAATGATGATGAAGGAAGGGTCAGAAAGATGCAGCACGACTGGCTTTGAAAGTGAAGGAAAGTGGTCCGTGAACCAGGAGTATGGACAACATATAGAAGCTGGGAAAGGCAAAGAGCAGATTCTCTCAGGAAGCTTCCAGAAAGAAATGGGGCTCTGCAGACACCTTGCATTTAGCCCAGTGAAACTCATGTTAAGCTTTTGATCTAAAGAAACGTAATGTCAGTTGGTGTTAATTTGTTATGTTAGCCATAGGGAACCAATATACACGGCATGAAAAATCTGATTTTGCTCTTGCCTCCCCCTCTGCCTACCTCAGAGCCCTGAAAAATAATATTGAATGGTGGAACCAAGGCCAATGGCCAGTCTTCTTCAGGCATGGGCAAGATTCCCATAGGTCTACTGACTGGTATGTTTTCAAGAAACAAAGTACTTACTAGGAGATGGATAGATGTTTGATGCAGAATGAAGGAAATGAGAAGGTAGGAGGAGCTTGTGACAGGCAGTTCTAACAAGTCCTTCAATAACCACTGCCCTCCACTCCATATACATTCCCTGTACAATGCCCATGTCTATGAACATGATGGAATAGCACTTCCGTGGCTATGGTTTGTTATATGGCAAATGGGATTTTGCAGATAGAGTTAAGCTCTGAAATCAGTTGACCTTAACACAGGGACATTATATGAGTGACCTGACTTATACCATGAGACATTTGAATATGAATTTAAAGGTTGGAAAAAGAGGAAGTCAGAGATCCGGATCACAAGAAGTATTTGTAATATGACTACTGGCTTCGAAGATGGAGAGGGTCATGTGGCAAAGACAGTGGGAGACCTCTGGACACTCATCCATTTACTTATTCATTGTCTAATATTTGTCACATAGTTCCTGGTGCCCAGTAATCGTTGTTCTAGGAGTTGTGGATACATTTAATGAAATAAAATCCATGAAGCTGACATTGCAGCAGTGGCATTCAAATAATAAATAAATTAACTTTTAAAGTGTGTGTGCATGCACATAATATATTAGATAGTGGTAAATGCTCTACCAAAAAAACCAAAAAACAAAAACAAAACAAACAAACAAAGAAAAAAACCAGAAACGGGAATCAGGAGTGCCAAGATTGCAACCAGAAAAGAGAGGTTTCAATTTTAAGTGGATTGTCTCTGGAAGATCACTGAGAGAATGACGTTGGACCGAGACTGGACGGAAGCGTGTACAAGCTGTGAGACTTTCAAGGGAAAGAGCATCCCAGACATAGAGAAGAACTAGACCAAACGCCCACAGAAAGGGCTACCACATATGTCGAAACAGCCAGGAGGCCAGAATGGCTGCAGTAGATTTAGCCAAGGAATGTGGGTGGTCAGAGGAGAGGAAGCCAGAGAACTAAGAAGAGTGCCCAGATCTTGGAAGACCATGTGGCCATTGTTAGGACGTGAGCACTCATTCTCTGATATGAGGAGCCAGTTATTATTGCCGTTAAAGGAGGCACGCAGTCTGACCTATGTTGTAATATCCATCTGGGTGCTATGTTATGAATTGATGGCAGGAGAATGATATCAGAACTACTGAGACAAGTTGGGAAAGGGGACAGTAATTTCAAATAAATGTTAAAATTTCTACCAGAGGTTTTAAAAAAATGTTTGTTTGGAGAATCAAAATCTCTTTCCTCCACTGAATAATTTAATACACTTTGTGCAACTGAAGTAACGGTGGGTTTTTTCCCCCTTCTGTTGAAATAATACAGGTAATAGCTCTTTCTTCTTCAAAGCTCATTGTAAATCATTTGAAATGCAGCCAGCATTTAAAGCTGGATTAAAATGCTGGCTGCCTCATCCTCTGTTAACATTTGCTTTGTTCTCAATGTGACTACTGGATAGATGAAGGATTGGGATGGTTTTAGGAAAAAAAAATATCTATAGCTTTTGCAAGGAACTTGAATGATAAATTACTGAGCAGTCCTGAAATGTCAGTATCGCTTCTCAGATCCCCTTGCTTTGACTGAGGCAGAATCTGGGGGTTATCATTTCTCCTTTGGCTATCTCAGCAGCAGTCTCCAATTCAGAAATGTCCAGACATTTCTGGGTCTTGAGAGTACCCTTCACCTGTGACGAGCAAAAAGGAAGAACCTGGCTACTCCCACCCTCTCTCTGTCACTGGTGGCAATGCCAAAGAATGAAAATACTTCTTACTTGTTTTATTTAGGCATTTAGTCATCCACCATTTACTGAGAATCTTTTATTTGTCAGACACAATGCTAGGCACTATGGATTTGGGGTTTGAGTCCTGATACAGCTGTTTTAGTAGCTATGTGTTCTGAAAAAGCAGTTTTAATCCCACATGGCCTCAATCTTTACACATATAAAGACAGCAGAGGTAATTCCTGGCAGTATGGCAGAGTAAATTTTAATAGAATCTCCTTCCCCAATTCTGCAATTAATTTATAGAAATTCTGGTGAAATCTTTTAAATACTTATAAACATTTAAAATTTTAGATAAAACTTTAATTTTAAACATAAAATCATTTCTATGTAAACATATGTTTATATACAAGTTCAATAAAAATAAAGGACAATACACATGTGGAAGAAATGGAGAGAGTCAAAGTATCGAGAATAAGGACCATCTGACTCCGTTGGCAACCGTGGAAGTGGCTGTTCCAATTGAAAACCACGAAGGAATTGGGATTTTAAACCTTTGTAGCAATAAAAGGTCTGTGAAACATAAGAAACTGGAACCTAAATCCTAAATGTTAAAGTATCAACTCCTCCTCAAATATAGATATTGAAAAATGCTTCCACAAGATTATGGATGGAATAAAGAATCTTGACTATGTTCAGGACCTTTGATAAATAAAATTAAAAATACCAGTCACTGTGGAGAAATCTAAATCTCAGACTTGTGCTACTCAAGATTATGGGACTTGAATCACTGGCCATATTTAATACCAGTAAGCCAAACTAAGAGAAGAATATGAAAATAGCAAAGGACCTTTGAAATCCATGGGAACTCTCTAAAGCCAACACAGAACTGCTCTGGAGATTCACTCGTGGGATTCTCATGGAATATAAAATGAGTTCACTGGACATGAGCTCACAATCAGAAAGCACAAGGGATAGAGAAACCCACAGAAGGAGAGAGTCAGCAGATATTAGAGCTAGTGCTCTGAGAATTAAATATATCAGTAAATAGGAAGGTTTCAACAGATATGGAGAAAAACACAAATACACCAAATAAATTATAAAAGTAAAATAATCAAAGGTGCAGGGATTTGTTTTTAATTGTGATATCTACAATTATATGAAAATATGTTTGAAATACGAATAAAACAGATAATACCAAGAAAGATAAAATTTTCTTCAAAATGTTGGGGGAAATAAGACAAGACAAATTACTAGAAGTAAAAAGCAAGTTCCCAAAAAAGCTATTTCCCACTTCCCCAAAGTACAGTCAGACCATACTGTAGGGAGTCTGTGGGTTTTTACAGAATAGAGTATTTCAAATATGTGAGGGCTGTCCGGAAAGTATCCAGCCATGTAACTGTTCTCATTACATTGACAATGGCTGCATTTTTCTCAGAGAGGCCACATATTTATTCCACAACATAAACAGAAGCTTCAAAATGATTTTTATGATGTTAGTAAAGAAATGATACCAAAACTTAAGATTGCGTTAATTGACATAATATTAGAGTTTAAGTTACATATATATATCACAATTTGAAGAAGGCCATTAAAATAAAATCTATAGCTTTAAAACAAATAAAAGAACAAAAACTTTTTTAGGGATGCCTATTAAAGGGAGATTCTCACACTGAATTTACAAACAAAATCTAGCTCTTATGCTGCTTACAAGATAGTTCTACAAGTTAAGGAAACAAGTTTAAAGTAAACAGAGTAAAATTTTGTCAGAGAAATACTAAGCAAAAGAAAGCGTAATAATATTAATATCAGAAAAGATATACCTAAAGATAAAAATCTCTAATACTGTGTTATTAACTACCGGTATTTACAGTATCATAATATTATAATTAAAATTCTGTATCTATTTATCTATCACTAGAGAGAAAGTGAATTTTGGGGGGGGAAATTCAAAAAACAGTGATTTCTAAAAATATATCTGCCTGAGAATATAAACAAACATTAAAAAATTAGAGTAAAGAGGGAAGCTGGGATGGCTCAGTAGGTTAAACGCTCACTTTGCAGCCCCGGGGACCGAGGATTGAATCCCGGCCCGGGCCTGTGTGGACCCATACGCTGAGCTGGGGAGTGCCCCCATTTGAGTTCTCACCAGGGTGAGACCCCGGCCCAGTTCCTGCCCTGTGCAGCCCCACGCCCACCTGTGGAATGAAACTATGTGGAAAAACCGATGATGTGCAACTGTGGAGATTGTTCTGGGCCCTCCCCCTTCTCTCTGTCTCTGTAACTCTCTCTCTGTCAAAACAATAAAAATAAATCTTAAAAAAAAATTACAATAAAGAATATTTGAAAGAAGAAGTTAGCCATATTGAACTAATGTATGTATATAGAATAGTATGTTAATCTTCATTTTAGTCACAACATAATCTTAAAAAATATGAGTTTAAAACATATATTCCACATTCTATGAATATAATGCAATAAAGTAAAAAAGACATACTGGTATCCCCTTAATTACCCTTCAAAAACAATAGATTTTAAACTAAAACTCATATTAGTAAAAACAAAATGTTTTCAAATAACTTTTGAGAAAAAAGAAGAAATAATGAAAATTGCAAAATATTTAGGAATTAATGGCAAAAGAAACAGCACATATAAAAAGATGAGAAAGGAATGACAGAGATCCTTGTTGACAGGGGTGGGGTAAGGGTGGGTAGATGGGATTTGTAGCCATAAATGTTCATCCCAGAAAATAAGAAAGACTAAAAATTGTAACTGGAATTCTTCAATTCAAGAAGTTGGATGGAATAAAGAAGTTGTGGTACATTTATGCAATGGACTACTACTCAGCAATAAGAAAAGACGAAATACAGCAATTTGTAACAACATAGACAGACCTTGAAAACATCTTATTAAGCAAAATAAGTCAGAATGAAAGAAACAAGAAACATATGACCTCATTTATAGGTGGAATATAAAACTGAAAGGAACAAAGAAACAAAAACTCATGGACACAGTCAATAGTTTAGTGGTTACCTGAGGGTAAGTGGGGAGGTGGTGAGAGAGATGGGGTCGGGGGGAGTAGGGAGGGGAAATCAAACATACGGTGATGGAAAGTGAGCTGATTCTGGGTGGTGAGCACATAATGCGATGTATAGACAATGAAATGTAGAATTGTACACCTGGAAACAATGTAATTGATATCAATTAATGTCACCCCAATAAATGTAACACACACACAAAAAAGTTAGATGGTCAAAAGTGTAAACTCAAATTTAAAAAAATAAAGGAAATAATAAAGATAGGAGAAATGAAATAAAAGAGTAAGCAAAGGAAAAAAAAAAAAGATTAATGAAACTCCAAGAAGAGTTTCTTTCTGCTCAATAACTAATAGCTGTTTAGCAAATGAACAAAGACCTGACTGAGTACAATTTGCAAAGAAGAAACAGAACCAACCAGTAGCTCCTGCCTGCGTCCTCACCATCCCGCATCTTGGGCTCCGTCAGACTGATTCGAACTAGCTTTCTGTCTTATTCTATATCAAGACATGGAGGTTGGATATTGTCTACGAATGTGCACAGCTACAAAGACTATGTCATTTTCACACAAACTTATCTGGAGGAAAAGGCAGGAGTAGACTGTTTCAGATGTTTTGCACTTTTTTATCTCGTTTCAGCTTCCCAGCACCTTGTGTGATGTGACTGTAGCCACAACACTGCTTCCTAACTACCACCAGGGCAACCTCAGGAGCATGAGAGACCAGGCACTGCTGGAGGTAACTGGTGATCTCAGCATGAATTATGTCCAGGGTGAAACAAGGCTCACGTGGGCTGGGGAATGAATGGAGGAGGAGAAAGAGGAAGAGGAAGAGGAAGCAGAGAGTGCCTTTTAGAAGGTCAATGTTGAATCAGTGGGAGAGAGCAGGAATTAGCAGATGTGCTGTGATTTCGTAGGGATTCTTTGTTGTTGTTCATGACTAGAGAGATTTGAGAAAGTATAAATGCTGATAACAAGATCCTGCTGAGGAGCGTTTTTAAATATTTAAGAAAGAGAGGTAATCAATAATTCAAAATGTAAGGAAATGTTTAAGCAAAGATAGCTATAAAGGCCATAAAACAAAGTTCAGTCATTCTAGCAAACCAAATTGTCAGACAAGAACATCTTAAGACATGAAGAAGAAAATACAGACCTCTCCAGCACACAGGATTTTGCCTCAGCCTTGCTTGCAATGACTATTAGTGATTACTTAATGGAAATGAAGGAGCTAATGAAGGCTCTCTACAATTTATAATATAGGCTTGTATATTAGTGTTTAGAGTAAGAAATTAAGTGTTCTCATTACAAAATGTAGACTTATTATAGTTATTTTTACAAGTTACCGCCCTAAGTTCAATAATACTTTAGGCATTATTATAAATAATGCTTTATTTATTATTATTATAAATAATAGCTACTTTATGTGGATACCATCTGGTAATTAGAGAAAAAGTTCAGATGTCCTGCATAGGTAAGACCAGGAAGAATGCCCTAGGGGTCTTCTGAAATGACAAAACACATTTCAATCTGAGAATGCTACTCATTTCAGATGAGTGGCAGATGAAAGATCTAAGGTTAGAATATTACACTGACTAATGCCCTAATGGAGAGAAAGCTTGTACATTTGATTTCCATCCTCATTTCATAACGTAGCTCACACAGGGAGAACTTTGCGCCTCCAACTTAGCCTCACACCCCAAACTGATCTCTGCAAACCTTTTGCTGACTGTCTTCCATTCTCCCTCAACTTGACAGCATTAGTCAGTCTCAGATGTCAGCACATTCAACATGTATCGACTTTTTAGATTTTCATTTTGACATTCTAATAATCTCTCTGTAGATTTACACTGACACCATCCTGCCATTTACATGGCACTTTAGAGTAGGTATTTTCAACTCTGCTGTATTAGTAGCAATTGTAGTCTTACTCAAAAGAATTAGTCTGTAGTCATGTTCTATTGGTCAGAGAGGTACAAATTAAAGACAAGAGAGATACTTTTCATCCTCAGATTGCTTGAAATTTAAAAAACACACAAAGAAACCATTATGGACAGATGATAATAATTTGGGGAGGGGTGGGTTCCCAAACGTTGCTGATGGTAATGTTAATGAATAGGAACTTCTGAGAACGTGATGGAGTAATGAACATATATTACTATTAAAACACAGAACTATACACCTGGAACCTACCGTATGTGATTTTTACCAACCAATGTCACCCCAACAAATTTAACAATTAAAAAGAAGACACAGATCCTTTGACCCAATAAACCTACCATGTTAAGTCTTTCTACAGATATAAGTATATAAATGTATATAAATATGAATATAAACTGATTGTCTTTCAATATGGAAAGCCATTGAAATAAGTATGATGTGCCTATACTATGTACCATTACACAGTTCTTAAAAACAGTGAGCTAGACTCTCGTGCAATGGCTTGCGGGGTGTGCACAATACAAGTACATGATGCATTTTTAATCAAGAGAAGAAAATTTAGATATGCAACACTAACACTTTTTTTTTAATATATATATATTTTATTTATTTATTTTATTTTTGAGAGAGAGAGAGAGAGAGATACAGAGACAGAGAGAGAACTGAACTGGGGGAGCTCCCAGTTCAGCATATGGTTCCGCACGGGCCGGGGCCGGGATTCAATCCTCAGTCCCCGGCACTGCAAAGTGAGCGCTTAACCCACTGAGCCATCCTGGCTTCCCCTAATACTCTTATATAAGCCAACTTTTGTAAAAATGAACAACTCCTAAATTCTTTGTTTTTGTGGGTGTCACACATAGGGATATGTGTTTGTATATGTATGTATAAAAATGAAAAAAGTTGGAGTGTCACAGACAAAGCTACTAATTTTTTTAGTTCAGAGAAATTGGGAGGTAAAGATTTGGGGGAAGTTTATCAACTGCTTTTCTTCTTTTGTGTTCAGATTCTCTACTGTCATTATCATTCAATACTTTGGGGGAAACAAAACAAAAGAACAATGGGAAAAAAACCACAAAATTATAGCTGAGACAAGAACTGATCACTGAGAGAAGTAAAGAGAAGAAGAAAAAAAACAGGTGCATATCAAGTTCTTAGAGCTCTCCAGCACTCTAAGAGAGTTTTATTTTTTATTTATTTATTATTATTTTTAAGATTTATTTTTATCGTTTTTAACAGAGAGAGAGAAAGAGAGAGAGAGGAGATACAGAGAGAAGGGGGAGGGCCCGGAACAATCTCCATAGTTGCACATCCTTGGTTTTTCCACATAGTTTCATTCCACAGATGGGCGCAGGGTTGCACAGGGCAGAAACTGGGCTGAGACCCCACTGAGAACTGAACTGGGGGCACTCCCCAGTTCAGCATATGGGTCCACAATGGGCTGGGGCCGGGATTCGATCCTCAGTCCCCAGGGTTGCAAAGTGAGCACTTAACCCACTGAGCCATCCTGGCTTCCCCTAAGAGAGTTTTTGAACAAGAAAAAAGGAAAGGTAGATTTTTGGCCATGACTATCCATGTTGCTCTTAAACAAGCAACCTTTTGACAACTAAAAAATGAAAGGTACATTAAAACACCTGAACATGAACCTTGTCAGTCAGAACACATACTTTGTGGGCTCTAAAAATAGTAAAAGCCTCATTTTAGAATTGATCTATTTTTTAAATTTTAAAATAAATCCATGGCAAGTCATGTCTTAAGACTTTAAAATATTTGAAATAAAGTGTTTTTAGCTCCATTAGTAATTTCAGATTTAATAAAGGCACATTTTAATAGAACTTTATTATTTAAAAGGTAATTTGTAGACAGTATTTCAATTCCCATAATACTATAATAGAAACATTAACTTTATTTTATAAATGCATACAATTAGTCTTAGTAAAGGGATTAATTATTTAGTGCTAGCTCTATTTTATAAAAAATTATTTTATTAAATCCTTCTAATAACATGATGAGGCAGGAATCACTAATGACATTTACAAATGAGCTAAATGAGACAGGGAAATTTGATTCTTGGACTTACAAAATTCAAACCCTGTATTTCCCCTGTACATATCTCTCCTTCCAAAAAGATTTGTCAGGAACACTTGGCAAGCCAGTAAATTTCAAACATAGATCTATCACTAAGCCCAGGGTTCTTTTTGCTAAACTAATAAAATTAGCTGCACAATTATTACTTTTTAATGATGATGAGTATGTATTAATTAGCAGTGCAGCTAATTTTATTACAAAAATAAACAAAACCAAAAAGGTGTGAACTTGGTCTTACACAGTGAAGAAATGATTTTTTTGTAAACTGTCACAAGCCCAGCTTATCAGAATAGCCTGGTTTCTCACCTATGTTACCCTTAAATTGTCAACCCAGCTGTGAGAGTTATATTTTCAACTGTTTATCTTGTAATGATATGCAATTCTTTGGTTTACCGCATTAACAAATATTTATCGAGTTTCAACTATGTGCCAAGCTGACCCTAGAAGTGTGTTTTGAAGGTGAGCGTACACCTGGTCTGGCCCCAGAGCACTCAGTTTAGAGGGGTGGAGTTCCGAATTGCTGGCTCCTCCTGGTGTTCAGGTCCAGTATCGCTGAGTTTAAACACTGACTACACTGGCAGCCCTGGCTAAGTGGAGGTGGCTTTCAATAAGGGAGATTATCTAACACTTGGAGACTCTCACGGGTTTAGCTAGAGCCTTTTTTATGTGAAACAACAACAATAAAATAAAGAGATAGCTATCGTGATAATTCTGTTGGGCACTTTATATATCATGTCATGGTCACAAACCTGTGAGATGTATTATTACCACCGTTTCATAAGAGAGAGAAAGAGAGAGAGATTGCACAGATGGGAAGTAGTAGAAACAGGATTTGAATGGCAAACACTGACAATAGATTACCATAAAACAGTGGGATGAAGTTTGAGATAGTTAGGCAGAGATCATCGTGCAAGCACAGAATTAAGGAAATACAATCAATTCAACAAAATGCCTATTTCCGGTAGCTTTATACTGCCACTTTAGAGACTAAATTGTGCCTACTGAGGAAGTCAAATATGGAAATATGGAAATATGCAAATGAGCATAGCCATCATTAAATGGCAAGATTGCTGATTCATAAAACCAGCTGTTACGATGCACAATTATTAATATCTGAAGTTTAAGTGGAGGAGGTCCTTCTGGGTTTAGCTCCAAGAGCCAAACCAGGGGCACAGTGAACAATGAGTACGCAGAGTCCTCAGGTCTACAGAACTGTGCCTCTACGACCTTGGCTAAAATCAAAGATCAATTTTGTTTTTTTATTAAAATGAAGTCAGTGCTAATACACTTGCTAGTTTTGAATAATTCTAAAGGATGCTTTGAGGCTGAGAAGGCTCATTTTAACCATCTGAGACATTAGATCAGCTCATTAGAAACTGGACTGTACATAGTCTAAGTGGAGGAATTAATGCTATTTACTTGGAGAGTGTGTCTTGTTAATAAAACACTGTTCCATGGTGGACCGGCAATAATATTGGACAAATGAGTGATAACTGCTATGCCTACTGCCACTGCGCCATCACAACTCTGCTAAAATCTTCAAGACCCTTGAGCCTTTGCATGACACTCATGAGTTAGCAAGTAATCACTTCCCAACTCATAAAGCATGTTATACCAAGGAGGACAGGGACCTCTACGTGTGTGAACACTTGTACTGCTAATTGTTAGAATGAAGAAGGCGAGTGGTTCCTATCTGGTGTGTGAATGGATACATGACTCTTTCACATGCATCTCCTTTGGAATGCCCCATAATTTTGTGAAGGTGGACAGCCTAGAGATTGTATAGTTTTTCTTTTCTTATAAATGTAAAAGCTAAAGTCAAGAGAGAGACATTTGTCCAAAATCATGTAGAAAGTTAAAGTAAAATGAACTCTTTTGCCAAGGCATTGACAATCAACCTTGGACGAGGGGCAGCTTATCACTTTTTTCCATCGTTCAGTACATACTGCACTGTGCACATAATAGATGCCCCATAAGTGTTTGCTAAATGAATCACCGTATGCTCCTGGCATGCATTTCCTTCAATTTACAAATCTCAGCCAGCTGGATTTTTTTTTCTTTCTTTTTAACAATTTCTCCCTTGATACTAATTCTAGCAAGTGCACAAGCAGAGAATTGTGGTACTGTTCATGTCACGTACTCAGCTTACAGGCTGGAACGTCTTTCAGAGGATTTGAATGAGCACTGTGTTCATTCTTTAAAATGACAATTTTGTTTTCCCAATTTAAGTGAAAATTCTTTCCACATTGAGTGTAATATGTGGATGAAACATCCTAGAAAGGACGGGAACAAAGGGTTTTCTGGAACTCAGGTTGGTCACTTTGCATTTATTATTCTGATGGGTTTCTCATACTAGCCATGACATTTCAGCTTTGTTAGCACCATTTTACAGCACAAAAATGTGAGATTAAATGTCTTGCTCAAAGTAGATGGTGAAATTGGTGGAAAAGCTATTTGGCTTCCATTTGGCTTAAAGGTCCTTTGCGCTCATTCTAGAAATGGCATTGTAATTTAAAAGGAAAAAAAAGGAGGAGGCATTCATCAGGATTTGCCTTGCTCTTGAGATCTGCTGTGTGCTGGGCACCTACTAAGTGCTGGCGGTCCATCAAAGAAGAAAACACACAAGGACTGTGCTCTTTCATGCAAGTCATGGAGGAGACAAGCTTAAACTCTACTGCTGAGGTAGAAGATGCTGAAGCAAATACATAAATACCTTATCATTAACCTTGGGCTAATCCCTATAAAGGAAATGACAAGCATGCCAGGACAAAAAACCACAGTGGGGACTTGCTTAGACAGAGAACCCATTTTCATAGACCTGTGCATAACTCTGAATAAGAAAATGTTAGGTAGAAAGGCTGCATTATCTCTCTCTGGTCACTAGTTGAACTTTGAGAAAATTATCTCGATTTTTTTCAGTGTCAGTTTCCTTATCAGAAAGACAATATTCATCTTTTATGGATATTTTGAGAGTTAGGTGATTTTGGTTGTAAAAATGCTACGCACTTATACACACATAAAGCTTTCAATATAACTTATGAAAGTGTTTATCTATGCATGCGTTCAAAAAACCCTTATTGAACAGTTATTATATCCAGAAACTAGGTAAAGTGCACAAAATACAAAGATCAGTAAATCACAATCCCTGGGCTTAGAAACTCATTCACTAGAGGATGGAAAACAAACAAACAAAAACAACAACAACAAAAAAAAAACACCTCATTCTCTAGAGGATGAGAAAAAGCCACAACTGGAGAATTATATTACTTGGTGACAAATGAAATACAGATATGCACAGAAGAGGAGCATGTAACCCAGTAAGTCTTCCTGAATGATATGACATTCTTCCACGGTGGCAAAAGCACTTCTGGTAGAGGAAACAGCACAGACAAAAAGAGGGAGGTGGGACACATGATGTGTTTTTGGAAGGTGAAGTGAGGGCCAGAGGTACAGCCTGGATGAATAAAAAGTCCTGTGCTTCTCTAGTATCACATTTCATCTCCTCCAGTAGAGGATGAGACAAGTTTGACATATTAACATGGCTCTTTCATGAACTAGACAACTTTTGATCAATGAAACAAACTAACA
Source organism: Craseonycteris thonglongyai (assembly GCA_004027555.1). NCBI lineage: Eukaryota > Metazoa > Chordata > Mammalia > Chiroptera > Craseonycteridae > Craseonycteris > Craseonycteris thonglongyai. The sequence continues at coordinate 14,441 of PVKE010005020.1, read as the reverse complement.
AGAAGAATACTGGGTTTGGAGAAGATAGGACCAGATACTCTGGATTAAAGAGTAGATAACTGGAGGTGATGTTAGTTAGGAGTGGGGAAGAAGCAGAAGCACAAAAATCAGAATGATGATCACGTAGCGTAGCAAAGAGAGAGCCTGTGTTAATAGCCAGAGAGGCACATGGTCAAGGGGCAGATTTACCTCTAATTCACCAAGACCAGCGATGTCTTAGAAAATCAGAGGGAAATCAGACACAAGTGAAGGGATTAGCCTTCATAATAATAGTGAAAATCAACATGGGTGTAGTACTTAATACGCATGAGAATCTGTTGCAAGTACATTATACATACCTGCTCAGTTAATCTTCACAGTATGTCTATGACATATGTATCACAATTACCATCATTTTACAGAACAGAGGACTCAGATACCAAAAGGGCAAATTAATTTTTTTAAGACTACTGAGCTAGTAAATGCTGAAAATGATACTCAACCCCCTCCACTAAGCTTTATAAAAGTAGCGAAAGTATCCCTTAGTTGGTAGTATATGACATTGTTATTATACCACATGATATATAGTGTTTCTCTGTGAGCCCAAGTGCCCAAGTGACATAGTGTAGAGCAAATTACTAAGAATGTGTTGAAATTGAAAAAAAAAAAATTCAATTCCTAAAGTACAACTATTTTTTTTCATAGTAAAATGAGACAAAATGATAGCTAAGGTAATTTTATAAGCACCTGATTTTTTCTATCTACTATATATACCACATTTCTTATATGTTATATGTAATATAACCACAGATACCATATGAAAAATATTGAACTGTATTTTCAAATTTAGGTGCGTATCTTTAATAAGGGGTTATACTTCAGGGAACATGTGTTATTTGAAAAGAATATTCCAAGTGATTATTCCTGATGATGTTCTTATTAAAAATCAGCTTTATATGAATCAAAAGGTTAGTTTTTTAGGCTCACAAATGTATTAAAACATTCTTCTCTTCTCATCTCAAGATGATGATTCCTGCTAATTTGAGCCTATCAGAATATTTTGAGACTACAGTTTTCTATTAATGTACTGAATTAGTTTCAGAAGACTATGGAGTTAAATTATTTAGTAAATCTGGAATTATAGTATTAATTAACTATCCCATTATACTTACCCAATTTTTGTAATTTTATAGGTGGGTTTCAGCCATTCATTTACCACTAATAATATCATCATCAAACTGTTTTAACTACAAATAGGATACATTGAAAAATATAGAACTTATTTTTCTTTCTGGTCATAATGGAACAGCAGTATCTAAATTTATTCTTTTAATAGATAGTGCTAGAAAACTGGATAAATATAAACATAAAAAATGAGCTCCAGAAATCTATATCATTATGTTGGTTTGTGAAACATCAAGACACACAAGCACAGGGTGACAAATGCATGAAGAAAGGCAAGGAACAGAGGAGCTCTGAGCAAGATGGTTCCCATAGCTAATTCAGGGCATTCAAGAGAAACACAGGAGGCCACACCTATTAGGGAGAGTAAAAAGCTCTAACATAAAGCCTAGTCTAAACCTGCCCTAACAATGGTTAAAGGCAAGTCTTAGAAGGTCACACTGAACAGGAAATAATTCACAGCATGCCAGAACAAAGTCCAACATTTATTCAACAGAAACAACAAATTCCAGACAATTGATCATTAAAAGCCATAATATCCAGAATCTAATCAAAATTATTAGAAACATGGAATAGCAGAAACAAATAAACCACATGAAAGAATTAAAAAGCAGTCAGCAGAATCAAAGAAATTAAAAAAAATTGAATTAGAGAATAAAAATATTAAAGTAACTCATAATTATATAAGATTAGTTAAATGAAAAGGAGGAAAGAAGATACAAAAATTAACCATATAGAAATACTAGAAATAAAAATATACAACATGTAAAATAAGTAATAGAATTACAAAAGAGAGATGAGATTAATGTGAGATTAGACATGGCAGAAGAAAATATGAATGAATTTAGAAAAAAATGCAAAAAGGGACACAGAGAGAGCAAAAGACTAAAAAAATCAACTGGGCATCAGTGAGCTATAGAATAATGTCAAACATAAAATGCAACTGTGGTAACGAAAGGAGAAGTGGTAGAATGGAAAACTACATTTTTGAGAAACTAGCCAAACATCTTTCTAATTTGTTGGAATTCATAAATCTGCAGATCCAAGAAACTCAAATGGAATAAACACTAAGGAAATTATACCAAGACATACAAATAGCATAATCAAATTTCAGAAAATGATTTATAAAATAAGACGGGGAAGCCGGGATGGCTCAGTGGGTTAAGCGCTCACTTTGCAGCGCCGGGGACCGAGGATCGATCCTCGGCCCCCGCCCGTGTGGAACCATATGCTGAACTGGGAGCTCCCCCAGTTCAGTTCTCTCTCTGTCTCTGTATCTCTCTCTCTCTGTCAAAAATAAATAAATAAATAAAAATATATTTAAAAAAATAAAATAAAATAAGACCTTATAACAAGTCAGATAATTTCTATTTAAATCAAAAGAGAAATAGTCATTTTATAAGAAACTATGCAAGTGAGAAGAAAATGCAAATGTATTTCTAAAGTACTGCAAGAAACTCTCAAATTAGAATCCTTCATCCACTTGAATTTCAAGGTAGTTGAACTGACTCCAGCTCACATGGAACACATGTGATAGACTTAAAGGGAAGCCATGACCCCCGCGAGTGTATAAAGACCCCATGAGTGTCTGGATAGAGTTCCTGGGGCACTTATCATCATACTGTAGTCAGTCTCACCTTCGGAATTAGTGTTGAATTCAACATCTGCCTTTTAAGCTTAGTTCCCCTTGCTTAGACCATTGGGCACTATTCACATTCCTCATTCAGAACTTTATTGGATAAGCCCCAATCCTTAACTCACCTAACCAAGCTCCAGGAATAGGAGAATTCAGACTAAATGGGTGGACAGTTGGATGGATGGGCATATTAGCAATTGGACCTTATGAATTATTTTATTAGTGATGACTGTTGAACCCAGAAATATATCCCATGTTCCTCAATGCTATTTTATTTTTGTTTCCATTTTCTACAGCTTGTGTTGGCAGAGTAAGTTTTTAACAGATTAACTCTAATTGACTGTCTTATTTATTTTAAGGTATTACCACATTCATGCCCAGAATAAAAATTATATAATGTTTCACCAGGGTAACTGAGAGTTCAACAATGATTGACATAGCACCCAATCATGACATTTTCCCTTCTTTATAGGGTCATTTGTTTGTATAACTTCGACCTTTGAAACTTTGGGGGAAAGACCAGATTCCACGCTTCAATGTTTCCTTGCCCTAAAGATGAACTAATATACCCTTTCATCTTTCTTTTTTTCTTTTTTTTCTCTCAGCTATAGCAGATTCTGTTCTATTTTACTTGGAGTCATAGTATCACTTCTTTAAGGGTTTGTTTTAATTTCACACACCCATCATCTGGGTCTTTTGTCCTTTTTCTACTTTTTTAAAGGAATATCCAATTTGTTTCCAGTTTCATCATGTAGCCAACTGCTCAAGAGTGGGAATCAGCCCGCGGGTTATGGGGAGACCACAGAATCTAGGCAGACTGGAGCACCAAGCATGACTCTGTGAGACCCTTCAGACTCAGCTCAATTGCATTTATCTTCTTTACAAGTATTATGCTCCAAAGAAGACTTCATCTATCAGAGAGAGGGTGGTAGGAAGTCTGCCATCTATTATGGCAAGTCGAAAGCTATGAGATAACCCTCAATGTCCTCAATTTAATGTCTTCCATACTCCTCCCTCCCTCCCTTCCTTCTTTACTTTTTTCTTTTCCTCTCTTCTTTCTCTCTTTCTTTCTGCCCTTAAATATGTATTTACCATGTATCTGCTATGTGGCCAGCCCCGTGTTTGCATGAAAAGGGAAACCACAGACTTCCCATCATGAATTCTATAAACTCAGAGTATGAGATGCTCATTCCCTTGTACTGGCATCCAAACCTATCCAAAAATACCAGGTAACTCTCACTGTGAATACATAGATCTGATAAAACATAACAAAAGAATGCAGTAGAGCTGAGAAAAAGAGGGATCCTGGTAGAGGAATCAGCTAGAGCAGAAATCCTGTGGAAAGACTAGAAGAGTTAGTCTGGTTGGGGCACTGAGACCGATGAACTACAGTGAGACATTAGTCCTGAAAGGTGGGTCAGGGCCAGACATGGGCATGTATAGGCCATGCCAGAGGCCAAGAGGTATGTTTGAAATTAACAGGTATGTATTTTGCAAATTATATTCTGGCTCCTGTACAAAAGCAGTTTGGAAAAGGTGGACATAGATGTGAGCAGATCAGCTATGGAGCTATGGTACCAGGCCAAGGGTAAGATAATGATAGTTCTACTTGGATGGGGCTGAGTGAGAAGGAGAGAAATAGACCTACAGAAGACAAAATTAGAGGGAAAACACCTTTAAACTCCTCCAGGCTAACTTCTATTCTTCTGAGAGGCCCCTCTTTTTGTTGAGATAAACAGAGTAAATTCTTACATTTGTACTATCTGCCCAACTTTATATGTAGATTGAGCTTCATAAAGTTTTTCACCCTGTGTGTTTATTTTTAACAAGGTAACAAGTGAACAGTGGTAAATAAAGCCATTGCAATTGATTGACCTTTACACCTCAAGATCTGTAGTGTGACTTCATTACATCAACAATGAACATTTTTTTTTTTTTTTTTTTGGAATAGCACCTAATGGTAGGGACTGGGAAGTTTAGAAATGAATGAGTCACTATCCTCATTTGTACTCAAGGAATTCCTAGATAACTGAGAAGGACATGTAAATAGGTGATCACAACGTAAATCAGAAGACTGCTGCGATGTGAACAATGATCAAAAGCACATTTCAGAAGCAGGAAAGTTCTCCGAGATGAATGGGATCATTCTGATGATAAAGAGTAACAGGGTCACAGGTCATAGCACATCTGAGAGAGAAGAATGGTGTTCTAAAAACCCAAACACATCACTACCAGGTAGAGACGAGTGGCCTGAGTACAACAAAGCAAATTAAAGCAGTTCTGAAATTCTCATGAGCATCCCATTGTTTTCCTCCTTTCCTAGAGTGAGTTGTTCCTCAGTTCCCCTAAAGGCATGTTTTTGATAATATGCAATTATGTAACATCATATTTTCATATTATAAAGTTTGGATTCATCTGGTCTTAGCACTAGGATGGAGGAAAGAGAGCTACTGGCATGTGATACAGACAACAAATACTTCCCCTATCCCATTAGGTGGGGGAGAAAGTGTTTCTGGAGATGGAATAGCCCGACCCAATTGTCCTGAATTTTGATAAGGGGGGTGGGCAGGGCCTTTATAATGCAGTGTCTCACCAGTCATTGATAAAATGTGCCTGGGAGGTTCTGATCTTAATGTGAGGTGGGCTCAGATGCATGCTATGAGCTGTCAACATGTCTTTTGGCTGGAAGAATGAGTGTTTCTGTCTTGAAAGAGGTTGGGGGCTGGTAGCTTGGCACATCCCCAGCACAGTTCTTTGCCAATTACCTCAAAGACTGAGTATAATCTATATGCATACTTCATTTTGTGATTAGTCATCAGGTGACCTGGGAAAAGTTCTCTCCTGGAGGGCAATGCCCCGGTGCTGGTTAGACTAGCCTTGGGGCTGTAGTCATGGCCATCTTGTCCTGGTATTTGATTGGAGGAGCAAAAGGAGGTTTTCCTCAATAATCCCCTGGACCCTTTACTCTGCATTCACAGTGGGAAACAACAACTGGTTAATCATTTGAAACAGCTCAGTGAGATGCAGAAGGAGCTATGACTTGGGGCTTAGCTCTACGGAGTTATTTAAGGACACAAGCCCCTCCCATCTTCCAACTCTATCCTCTTAAAGGTCTGAGCTTCCCATTTTCCACCATTGGAAGGGAGCTGGTGCTCTTAAGATGTGGGTTAGACATGGCTCCACACACTTCCTAAGGCAGTCTCCTGGGCTCACCCGACCTGAGTAGGAGAGTCTAGAAAATGGAGTCCAGGTGTTTTCCAAGGAAGGAAAGGAGAACACGAATATTTGTACTAACGGTGGTCTCTGTCACACTGGACTTTAGAGAGACCTGTGTTCAAGTTCCAGTGTGATGTAATTAGCTGTGCATAATGGGGCCCATGGTCTAACTTTCTCTGCTTCACTTTTCTCATCTAAAATGACTACCCTACCCTCCTCAATGGCTTACTAGAGAAATTTAATTTTATTGGAAGTGTATTTTCTCTCTCTCCTCTTCCTTCCTTCTTTCCTTCCTTCCTTCCTTCCTTCCTTCCTTCCTTCCTTCCTTCCTTCCTTCCTTCCTTCTATTAGTTCTATATAGACAGGGTCTTGTTAGTAGTCAGAGTTGTTTAAGCTGTGAAAGTTGGGAGGCCTAGCTGAATGTTTGTTTCTGGGGAAAGGACTCCCTAGTGGAACAGTATGTGGGCTCACTGACCTCTAAAGTCCTTCAACTCCTTATAAACCTCTAAACTATTCATTAAACACACACCAGGTTGAGCCAGAGTCCGAACAGGCATTCATACAGGAACCAAACCCTGCTGTGTGCTCAGCCACCATAGCTTTCTTTTCTTCTGGAACTAAGTCTTCTCAGCAGAATATCGACATCTGTAAAGCTTTCTGACTTGACTTTTCATTTGTCCTCTTTGCAGAACTGTGCTTGTCTTGGCCTTTTCATCTCGACATTTAACTGAGAAGAATTTCAATTGTTTGCAGTCAATCCCACAGTGCTTTTTTCAATTTCCCGTTGTTTCCATTGGGATTTTCAGGAAAGCTCACGAGCCCTACATCATTCAGGTAGGATTCCAGAAGAGCGGGTGCCTCACAGTCACAGATGATTTTTAAAAATATTTCAACACCTGTGTATTAGAAGCAGCATTGGGCGAGGAATCAAAAGGCCAGAGGTACATGCCCAGCCCTGCTGTTAATTCGCTGTGTGACCTTCAACAAGTAATTGTGCCTTTCTCAATTGGATGAGGAAGGTGAGCTGAATCAGGTGGTTTATAACCACATTCCAAAGAATTGTGGGATTTTTTTGAGATATTTCTAGGGCTGTGGGGTGGTAAAAGGAGTCTTTGTCTATTCAACTTTGTTTTCCATTTATTTTATGTATTTGGAATTCTAATAACATCGCACTGACAAAAATGTTTCACTAACAATTTAAAATAAACAGTAAATTCTGATAATTTCTGAGGGTCCATCATGCTTCTACTTTCTGAAACAGTGTGCTTAGCTTTAAGTAAGTCAATGTAAAATGGGGGTGGAGGATGGGAAATGCTTGCCTTGTAAGTTGTGAGTAGTAAAGACTAAGATAAAGCTGTTTAGTTCACACAGGGAAGGCAAATTCATGTGCACACAGTGCTGGTCCCCACTCCCCACTCCCAGACACAGGGTTAACTGACTTGTGCCAGGCTCTCTTCTGAGCCCACATGTGGGTACAGAAGCCTTCCCCTTCCAGCTTCCAGGCAGCCACAAATGATCAGTGGGATTAGTATTTGGGACAAATCACAGCTGTCACAATCCAATTCTCTGTTTATGAAATGGAAATTGTTATAACTGAATGTTTGTGTCCCCAAATTTCATGGGATGAAGCCCCCTCAATGTGACTGTAAGTGGAGATAGAGCCTTTACCAAAATAAGTAAGGTTAAAAGAGGTCATACAGATAGGGTCCTGAGCCAACAGGATTAGTGACCTTATTAAAAAAAGACACAAAATACTAAAATAGAATAAAAATTAAAGGAGACACAGGAGAGCTTGCCCTTTCTCCGTGTGTGCCATGAGCAAATGCAGCTAAACGATGGCCTTCTACAGCCAGAAGAGGGTCCTCATCAGAACCCAACCAGGTTGCCATCCTGATCTTGGACTTTCAGCCTCAGACCTATGAGAGAAAAGAAATCTCTGTCATTTATGCCACCTGGTCTATGGCATTCTGTTGGCAGAATGGGCTGACTAAGACAAAAATGTCAATACCTTCCCCAGGTGTTTATTATGATGATTAAAGTGAGTTTCATTCATTCAACCAACATCCTGGGATGTTGACTATGTGTGAAGCTCTGTGAAAGGTGAAGGACATGTAAAGACTCATGTGACAAGTATCCCATTCCCAAGGAAGTGACTCATTTAAAAAAGGCACTAAAGACTATCAATGTATGAAAGAAACTAGAAAGTATACCTAGCTTGTAGATACACACATAATTTTTCTTAAAATATAGAGACCAGTTAGGTGCAGAGTTAGAATGGGCTAACTAAATAATATTCACTGAACCCTATGCATCACAGTGCAACTTGGAAAAGAACTCCAACTGATATGAGACTCTGTGATCTGAGGTCAGATTCCAGATCCCTTTTGTTTACTTCCTACCTCTTACTCTCTACTGCCAGCCACAGTGACCAGTGGAGAATAGGAATTGTGTTTGTGCGATAAATACATGAATCAGTGTTAAGGTTATGGCTCATATATTATACTTTGGGTAAAAAAGGTGGAAACACACCAAATTATAACACTATCTTCATTAAGCATGAACATATTTTTATGTGTAATAAAATAAAAATTTTACTGATCATGAAAGAAATGTATCTAGGCAACCTATTATATAGAAAGTGACCTGAATTGGGTCTCCACAGTTTATATGTTGAAGCCTTAACCCCCAATACAATAGTATTTGGAGGTGGGGCCTTTGGGAGGTAATTAGAGTCAGATGAGGTCACAAGGATGGGGCCCCTCATAACGGTATTAGAGTTCTTATAAGAAGAGATACCAGAGCTCCTCTTTCTCTCTCTCTCTTGCTCTCTCTCACTCTCTCCATCCCCCACCACCTGAGCACAGTAAGTATTTAGCCATCTGCAAACCAGGAGGAGAGTCCTCACTTGCAACCAATTAGACTGAAACCTTCATCTTGGGCTTCCCGGGTTCGAGAACTGTGAGAAATAAATCTCTGTTGTTAAAGTTGCCCTGTGTGTGATGCTTTGTTATAGCAGCCCTGGAAAACTAATACATAGCCTAAGTAGTTAAGTTTTCAGCACAGGGATTTAGAGGCCCCCACATACCCTCTGCGTGGGCAAGGGAGTAGAGTTCCTTCAAAATGAGAGGTTTCCATATTAGAGACAGGGCATTGCCAATGGTCTCATTTGCTATGTTTACCATGAAAGCAGGTGATTCCCAGAAGCCTCCATGGAAGCTGGAACCAACTTCTCATCTACTTCCTTCCTACACACCACATACCACGTCTCCTGGGGAGGGAATCTACTCTTACTCCTCTGCCTTCAGAATACCAAGCAATTGCTCATTGCTCCCTCCATCAGCTGACTCTAACCTAAGGAGAGCACGGGGGGAAAGGTTATAGAATATCAATTTCCAGTCTTCTTGTCTGAAATGTAGGGAAGATCATACAGGTAGGGACCTAGAGTCGGTATCAATAGTGTCAATGTAAAAAACAGACATTCTAGCATAAGAAGAAAGCAATACTTTTTTCTTGATGATGATAATGATGAAGAAAGGAGAAAGATGGAGAAGAACAACAAAAACCACTACCAACACCGCCATCACCAATATTGCCAAAGGGGTGGTAAGAGAAGCACTTATATTTCCAAGGACAGTAGTGGCAGGTAAACTTGTATAATATTTCTGGAAAAGTATGTCAAATATATATTAAGAACCTTAGAAATGCTATAACTTTGACCAATTACATCTTATTTGTAATGGTTATTCTAAGGAAATAAGTAGAGATGTAGAGGTAAACAAAACTCTGAAGCATACTCTCTTTTGCAACAATTATTAGATAAATATATATACTAGTGAGGAAACTGCTGGAATTGGTGAAAGTGAGATGTTTCTGGATTGGAGAGAGGACACAACAAATGGTTGCATTTGTTAAGTTCACCACGAGGACAGGGGGTCCCCGGCAGCCTCCTGGGAAGCTGGTACCCACTTCCCATCTGCTCTTGGCCCACACAACACCCACTGCCAGTACTGATTCCTTGTGAATGGAGATATCCTATTTTATTCATCTCGTACAAACAGCACTTAGTACCATGTACGACACATAGAAAACATCTCATAATTGTTTGCTGAGTAAATGATCTCTCCTTTCATTCTCACAACTGATCAGAAAGTGGTTGGTATCAATCTCAATGATGAAAATTAGAAAGAATCTGAAAGCCAAAAACGCTGCCACAAGATAGAATGCCATGCTATGATTTTCAAACACTTAATGACATGACAAAAGGTTCATGATGAAATATTGCCTGTGTCCATGTGCTCACGTGCAGGTGAAAACACGCGGGGCACACACACCTCTAAGGATTATGAGCAGTCATTTCTTAATGGGGTTATAGCTTCTTTTTCTTTCTTTTTTTCCTATTGTTTTAGATTTTTATTTTTTTAATTATCTTTTCATCTTTTTTTACATTAAGCATCTATAATTTTATGGGGAAAGAGTCTTACTAAAAATCAATCCTTATACAAATGTGCAACCATGTTAGACACTAGCATTTCGGCATGAATGAAGGTATAAGTTAAACTAAGCAATAGTCAGGAACCACAGGAAGCAGGAGAAAAGCAAGCATTTCTGAAGTCAAAGCAGCGGCAGCTATTCCTTTATGTTGTTTTTGAAGAATGTTTCTTTCCTTCCTCATCACTCTTAGAAATTTAATTTGCCACTTGCAGAATCTCTGGCTTTCAGTCTCAGTCCAAAGCTACCATCCTCACTCCCAGAGCTCGCTCTCTGCTCTGCGCTCCGGTGAAGCCCGGTGTGTAGATTCTCAGGCTGGCAGACTGCTGTATCCCCATGGCCTTTTGCCGAGAGCCCAGGAACTCGTAAATACTGGGGCTTGAAAGCAGGTGATGCTCTGGGCTTTGAACTTGTTGCTATGCTCAGCCTAGAGCCAGGGTTCTTGCCTCAGTACTACTGACATATGGGCTAGATGGTTCTTTGTTTGGGGGTGATATACTGTGCATTGTGGAATGTTTAGGAGGACCCCTGTCCTCTACTCACAGATTCCAGTAGTACCCCAGCCACCGAGTCATGACAACTGAAAATATCTGCAGACACTGCTGTAGGATACTGCATCTTACTTCATAAGAGGGAGAATGTCTTGGGCGCAGGCAACGTGTGTTTATATCTTTCTGTCACTCAGTTTGCTCAATGTGTTGTAGTATCTGGTATATTAAAGATGGTCAAGCGTATTTGGTGAGAAAATAAGATAATTGGCCAATTATCTCATTTCATTATTACAAAGGAGAGAATCAATGTACTTTGGTGGGTGGGTGTGGGGATAAATAACGCTGCAAATAAAAGCACCATGTATGTCATATATGGATGGTGTTTGACTTCACCCAGGTGAGGGGTGGGCACAGTGTAGAAACAAGGCAACCAGGGAGCACCCACCCCCAGTCCCTCCATGTTCATCAATCCCTTTTTCCAAAGGCTAAGAACCAAGTCACTCACTAATGTTTCTGGACATAATCAATTCCTCTTTCATGTATCATGACTCTTCCTGTCTCTCCTGGATCAATCTTATCAGCATTCATACCATCTTTTTTTCTCCTTCTACAAACTCTCCCTTGACCTCAAATTCTCCTCTAGCATACTCAGGAAAGAAAAACGAACAAAAACAACCTTTTTGACAGCATGGTTGACAGTTGCTGTCTATTCTTCCCACTTACTCTTTCCACCATCCCCTCTCTGGGTTCTGCCAGTCACCGCACCACGGATGTTGCTCTTGGTAAGGGCTCCGGAACACCAAATCAATGGACGATTCTGTGCCTCAGTCTTTTTTGACAGACTTCGCAGCGCTGGACAGGACGGAGAGAGCCAGCACAGCGGAGGTTTACACGCGGGCTGGGAACCAGCGCCTGGAAGATTGGCTCACTCAGGCATCCGCTTTGGGCCATCTTGGCTCTTCCTTAAAGTGTTTGTCCTTTCCATCTGGAGCCTTCATACTTGTTCTTTCTGCTCACAATGCTTTTCTCCCAGCCCGCCCCCAGGCTTCAGGTCTCAGCTCAGAATTTCCCTCCTGAGAGGGCCTCAGTGTCATGCTGATCAATAAATGTCATTCACCCTGTCATGCCTGTGCCTGACACCAAAGCAAGGATCATGGGTATCCTAGATCCACCGCAAACTAACACCATGGCCTGTCCAAGAGTATAGCTTCTTTTCCTAGTTTTATTACATTTATTGGGGTCACGTTGGTTAATAAAATGATAGAGGTTTCCAGTGTACAATTCTATATTGCAATTCATTGCATTGTGTGCTCACTACCCAAGGTCAGTTCTCCTGCTATCGCCACATATTTGACCCCCTTTACGCTTTTCTTCTCTCCTCCTCCCTCACCCTCTGATAGCCACTAAACTGTTGTCTGTGTCTATGAGTTTTTGTTTGTTTGTCTTGTTCACGTGTTGCTTTCAGTTTTATATCCCACATGTGAGTGAAGTCAGATGGTTCGTGACTTTTTCTGTCTGAACGATTTTGTTCAGTATGATAATCTCAAGATCTATCCACACTGTCACAAATGGCAGTATCTTATCTATTTTTTCTGGCTGCGTAATATTCTATTGTGTATATGTACCACATCTTCTTTATCCAGTCATCTATTGAAGGATAGTTAGGCTGGTTCCATGTCTTGGCCTCTGTGAAAATTGCTTCAGTGAGCATTGGAGTACATGTATCTGTACGGATGAAGGTGTTCAAATTTTTCAGATCGATACCCGGGAGAGGGCTTGCCCTTATACTGCAGAGACCTCCTCTGCGAACTGGGGTGACCATTCCACCTACGTCCACAGACTGTGCGGGCATCCAATGAGGCCAGGCGGGTGAACTACTTAGTGGAGTGGGTGTTTATTAATAAAGTACTGTTTTAAGAAACTGCCACATTCACCTTTTCCTTCCCGGGTATGCCTGAAATTCTGGTGTGGTACAGATTGCCCACTTGAAAAAAAAATGGCCAAACATTCAGAACATACATACTGCAACTTTTGGTAAATGAAATTATTCTCTTGGAAGACGGTCGCACTAGAGGCAGGATAGCAGTGAATAGGTCTCCAGCAATAATAGGAGTGAGCCTGCCTCGTGTCTTTTAATAGAATTGTTATTTAACTTTTATGGGAAAGCCATGGAGAGGAGACTGGTTTCTGCTCCATGAGTTTACAAACGAAATAAAACAAACAGACAAGGGAGGCAGTGGGCCGTTAGATGAACCTCCTGGGAAGAAATAAAATTCACTGGTCGTGTGTATTCGCTTTAGCTGCTGTCTGAGTTGAGTCATCCTTTCTGCTTAGGCACATGCTGTCTTTCTCCACTTATTGTGGGCTCTTCCCAAAGGAAACCCCAGGCCCTAGCTCCCCGTTTGCTCCCTGCCTCTCTCTCCTGCTTGTTCTCCTTGAACTTGTGATTTGAACATCTGAAGGGTGACATGCAAGGCAGGGTGGCATTGTGGTTGGGAGAAAAGCTACAATCGGATAACTGGAGCTCTATAAGTTGACCACTGCCTGACACGGAGCGATTTCCTTAATATTTTAAGTCTCATGTCTAAACGGAGGAAACAAAGGTCACCTGGCTCATAGAATTGTGGAAAGGCTTCGATGTGATGATTTGTGTAAAGCTGTTGAAAGTTGCCTGGTCTGGAATGTACAATGGCTTAATATTAGATTGCTTTCTATCGCCCCTCCCAATGCTGCCCCTCCCCCCGCAATCATTATGTTTACTGTTACTGTCACCACTAGCGTTACCACTATGAGAAGCGGCACCCCGGTGAGCTCTGCCCTTGGCCCAGCCTCATCACTTGTTTTTCAGTCTTTGCCTCTCCCTGGTAGTTGGATGGCTGTACTTCATGGAACACATCCAAAGACAGATCAGCCTGCCCTTCTCAGGGGTGTTGGAGAACAGGTGTTGGACCACATTTATTTGAAGGCTCCCTCCATCTCTCCAATTAAGGATAATATAAATCTAAACAACTGTGACAAATATACCAGCTATTTATAAGTCTGTTTTATGTCTTGGCCTCTTCTTCTAAGTAAATTTTGAACTCCCATCTAACTATCCAAATGACTGGCACTGGGCTAGTGAAAAAAGCCTGATGTTTTCCCATTATAAAAGGGAAGAGCGAAGGCAGGCTAGATCCTCTTTAATAAGTTCCCCAAGAGCCCCTAACATTATAAGGTGACCAGATTGTAACATTGGTAAAGCAGGACACCATTGACCGGGGGGGAGGGGGTTCTTGATTAAAAATTGGGTCTATCTCCCGCCGTTCCCTAGCTTGTCGTGCATTCTTTCCAAAACGGGATGTTTTTAAAACGCCACAGGACGCAGGACAAATTGTTAAAAATCGGGACTCTCCCGCCCAAAGCGGGACGTCTGGTCACCATGATCCACATTCCTTTGCCTCACACACACA